>PVIW01000020.1:552877-770768 GCA_004026585.1 Noctilio leporinus
TGTTGACCCCTTCATTGCTTAAAAGCATGTTATTCAGTCTCCATGAGTTAGAGAATTTTTGGGTTTTTCCCTTGAATTTGGTTTCTAGTTTCAAGCCATTGTGATCTGAGAAGATACTTTGTATGATTCCAATTTTCCTGTATTTGTGGAGGCTTGTCTTGTGACATACCATGTGGTCTATCTTGGAGAATGATCCATGGGCATTTGAAAAGAATGTGTATTTTGCTTCTTTGGGGTAAAAGACTGTATACATCAGTTAGGTCCATTTCCTCTAGAGTGTTGTTCAATGCCACAACATCTCTGGGGATTTTTTGTTTGGAAGATCTGTCCATTGTTGATAGTGGGGTATTAAAATCCCCTACTATTAGTGTGTTGCTGTCTATGTCTTTCTTAAAGTCTTCCAAGATTTTCCTTATATAAATTTTATCTTTAGACATGAGAAGCAGATTCAGGTTTCATGGAGCCTGAAATTTATATCATCTTGGAGCAGGTGGAGGGCATTTCTTTAAGAAAAAGAGTATAAAATTACAAATATAAAATAGGTAAAGAGGGAGGTTTTTTTTTGTGTTTTTTTTTTAAGAATGAAAAATCACATTACTGCAGCCGTGGAAAGCCAAGTTCATTTCTTACAGCATCTCTTTAGGTCATTTCATTACCAGAGATGCTTATACAGAAATATTTCCTGACTGCAACCTAGCTTCCTCTCCCCACTCAAGGATCGTAAAAGTCAGGGGCCTCCTGAAGGATCCCAAGATTGAGAAGTCCCAGATTGTCCTGGTGGGTGATCCTACCTGTATCCACAAGATTCCAACCCTCCTACAGGACTTTTTCCATGGGAAAGAGCTGAATAAGAGCATCAACCCTGATGAGACTGTTGCTTACGGTGCAGCTGTTCTGGCAGCCGAATTTTTGGAGACCAACCCAAAAATGTACAAGATCTGCTGCTACTGGATGTTACTCCTCTTTTCCTCCGCATTGAGACTGCTGGTGGAGTCGTGGTGCTCCTCACCAAGCACAGTACTACCATTCCTTCCCAGCAGACATGGACCTTCACTACCTACCCTTGACAACCAGCCTCATGTGCTCAATTCAAGTTTATGAAGTGAAATGTGCCATGACCAAGGAGGACAACCTGCTTGAACTCACAGGCATACCACCTGCACCTCATGGGGTTCCTCAGGTGGAAGTTGCTTTTTATATTGACGCCAATGGCATCCTCAATGTCTGTGCTGCCAATAAGAGCACAGGCAAAGGGAACAAGATGACCATCACTAACAACAAGGGTCACCTAAGCAAGGAAGACACTGCGTGCACAATTCAGGAGGCTGAGAAGTACAAAGGTGAAGATGAGAACCTACTTGAATCCTATGCATTCAACACGAAATCAACTATTGAAGATGAAAAACTTCAAGGCAAGATCAGTGATGAGGACAAAGAGAATATTCTTGACAAATGCAATGAATTCATCAGCTGGTTGATGAGAACCAGACTGCCAAGAAAGAAGAATGTGAACATCAGCAGAAAGAGTTGGGAAAAATCTGCAACCCCATCATCACCAAGCTGCTATCAGACCAGAAGGAATGCCTAGGGGCTTCCCTGATGGTGGAGCCCCTCCATCTGGTGACGCATCCACCAGGCCCACCACTGAAGAGGCTGATGAAGCCGAAGTTGAGCGTAGATTTAGCATTGTGTTCCCCACATAACATTGAAGGACCCAAATTTGTAGCAAATTCCATGGCAGTTTTAAAAGTTGAGCAGCTGTATAGTAAATAACTGGGTATTCTTGACACTTGAACATGGAATGCATGCACAGGGAATGGAAATAGAGCACTGTATAAGCACTGTGTTGTAAAGTGGAAAATGGACTATTTAAAATAAAACCATTTAAACACAAAAAATAAAGTGAGGCCTTCAATGGCTTTATACTAAGTCTGCTTCTGGGTGCTCCACAATACAACATAACACATTTGTGTCTGTGTGTACACAGAAATAAGATCGACCACAATCACCCTGATCCTCTGGGGTAAGAAGCCTGATGGGAAAAAAAGATACAGATTACAGTTTGGGCTTTGGCCCAAGTTTTGCCACCTTGTGCATGTCACCCATCTCCTTCAGCTATGACATGAGAAGTTGAAGAAGATGATCTCTAAATTAACTTCTAGCTATTAAATGACTTTTTTATGAATAACTGCTTTAAAATAAAAATAAATATAAGAATAAGGTGTTCTATTGACATTAGAATATCATCTGAGTAGAATTTATGAAAACCATAACAAAGAGAGAACTTTTTCTTTAATTTCTTTACAATACTAAACCTGAAATCAAAAATCACTAAAAATTCTCCTGGCTGGTAGCACAGTGGATAAGGCGCCGGCCTGCGAACCCAAAGGTCGCAGGTTCGATTCCCCAGCCAGGGCACATAACCAGGTTGCAAACCAGGTCTCCAGTCAGGTCTGTGGCTGGAGGCAGGTGAAAATAACCATACATTGATGTCTCTCTCTCCCTCTCTGCCTCTCTCCCTTCCCCTCTTTCTAAAAATGATGAAAAAAAAATCTTTAAAAAAAAAAATCACTAAAAATTCTATAGTCTCAAAACATTATAAGTAAAAGTGAACCAAATACATTAAGACCTCAAATTCATTTATTTACGGTGTTTCTGGATCAGAACCCTCAGCACAAGTCATCTTTCTCACCTTTTGATTCCCTGCAGAACCTTGCCTACGATATAAACTAAGTCACTGCTGTGGGAATCAAATGAATCAAGGTTGATTTGAAATGGCTAAGTACTACATTAATATGTTACTTACATACGCTCAACTGAACTAAACTAGGGCTGTATCATAAACGTTTCCAACTACCCTTGATAGTTACGGGACCATCACACATTCCCTTCATCCAGATTGCTCTGAGACTCCGAGCTACTGAGCTCCATAACTGAACCGCTCACTGTGCAAGCACAGTCAAGTAACCATCTGTTCAAGTATTCACCTCAAAGTATTCATCTTTCATGCCAGTTCTAATTTTCCCGAATTTCACAAGTAAGTTATTATTCATGCCATTCCTGTCCTTCATAAAATTCATCATAGTGCATCTCAGTATTCACTTTCCCAAACCTAAGCCCAATCTATTTTCGCTCCTTATATGAAAGCCTCTCTCTTCCCATCTTCATTTTAGCAGCCTTTTTATTGACCTTCTTTCTTGTTTTAGCCAAAACACACATTCCACAGTCAAGGAATAAATGTATTGGATTTTCTCATCAGGAAAAAATATATAGAACACTTGTGGCATTGCTTCTCATGCATTTTGCTGGTCTTGTTGGCACACCAGGTGATGTCTTACAGAATAGCAATAACTAGCACTTATTAACCACTTATCGGTGCATATTACATACTATATATCAGTTCCTTTAATATTCACAGCAAACTTATGAGGTAGGTACTATTGTTAATTCCCATTTTATAAATGAAAAACTGAGAAATTAACTAACCTGTCCATGGTCCTATGGCTACTATGAGGTGGACCTGAGATGTGAACCTAGGCCTGGATCCAGAGCATATGGGCCTAACCACTAGGTACACAGCCTCTCACTCTAAATGAGTTCTCCCTCTACCATTCTCTAAATATTCTTTCCCCAACTGACATTCATTTTTTGATCCACTCCCTCAAATGTAAAAACACTTCCTGTAGAGTAATTCACTTAAATTTTATTTTTATTACCCAGACTAGCTAGCTTAGAGTTGTACATGAACTTATATAGTACTCTCTCTTTTGGTTCATTTCAGAAAGACAAAAAAGACCATCCTAGCTCCATTCCCAGGATACTTACTGTTTGCACTTCCCCACCCAGAAAAATACCAGTTCTGCGTAGGAGCTAAATCTGATGAGAAGTGCAACTCATAATTGCTGGAGATGGATCACAGACAGTAAATTACCTCACCCCCATCCCTGCCTCCCCTCCTATACTATATGTCCAGAGTTTCCCCAGGCATAAAAATCTCCAGCTCTTTGGACGGTGCATTAGTTGACAAAGCAATTAAGATTATGTCTCTGGTGCAGATAATCAGAAAACCCACCACTATAAACTAGCAGAGACAATCTTATCTTTTGATATAAACATATGTCTAATGTTGGGTAGGTTTCTTTTCCCACAAAGTTCCTAAAGACTCCACCCTATAAAGCCAATATGATTATCACAATTGAGAAAAGGGAAGAAACCCAGAATATCCTAAATGATTAACAACAAGAGTATAGCTATAAATAGCTTTCAATGACATCAAGTTCTACTTCAAAATAAGCAATGAGAAAATATTCCACCCTTTGTTTTATTACTAAGATATAAGTTTACAACTCTCTGTTGCAGCCACGGCTGGCAACACCTAAGTAGCAATTTGTTTTAGTCAAAGTTATTTAGCCATAAGGAACAGAAATCCTTACCTTAAAAAAAATTAGGCAATGAATCCTTTACCTTTTGCTTGTCTAGAAAACTATCTCAGGTAGAGGTAAGTGTTGTAGGCTCTAAGAAGTCATCTCATGGATACCAACAAGCAGGAAATAAAGTTGGGTAGGCCTTTGGGGGTTGGAGCTGAAAAGCCACCAGGAACCAAAGTCATATGCGCTTCACCATTCTCTTACTGAGTCCCTGCAGTCTCTTAACCCACTGTTAGTCTGATGCATCCTCCTCCCTGCACACCGGCTTTCTCTGCTTATTGACGTTTTCTGCTCTCTCATAACCTCAGCTTGCCTATGTAGCATGAATTGACTCTGGTCTTCATTCAACATGACCTAAAGAGTCTGGCACCCACCAATGACTGACAATGGTCTCTGTCCATTAACTCAAATTTTCCAGCAAGATAACCTGGTTGCTCACTGACCAGATTATGAACTGACGGCACCAGTTTCAAGTATTCACCACGAGTCCAGTCACCTGTGGTGAAGGTCACATGGTATGAACATGGCTAACCAAGTCCATACTGTTGGCAGGACTGTGGGCAGGAGGGATTTCTCAAAGAAAAAGGCATAAGCAGAGCAGGGAGCCCAAAATAAATCGACCATATTGTTAAACTGTAATTGCTATAAAGTAAATAACCTTCAGAAGGAACCTAGCACTTAATGAAGCTCTATAACCAACTAAAGGATTAATGATCGCCCTGGCTGGTAGCACAGTGGATTAGGCGCTGGCCTGCGAACCCAAAGGTCGCAGGTTTGATTCCCCAGCCAGGGGACATAACAAGGTTGCAAACCAGGTCTCCGATCAGGTCTGTGGCTGGAGGCAGGTGAAAGGCAACCATACATTGATGTCTCTCTCTCTCTCTGCCTCTCTCCCTTCCCCTCTTTCTAAAAGTAATGAAATAAAATCTTAAAAAAAAAAAAAGGATTAATGATCAAAGTGTTTCCAAACTTTATCAATTTCATTCAATCTTGATATTCACTAAAGATTTAACAGATATAAAAGCAGAATTACTTGTCAAAAGTATTCACTTGTGGATAAAAGATAAGTTGGACACCAAGTTGGATTACACAGCAGCACTATCAATATGTCCCCAATAGGCTCATAGGACACTCAATATGTTCATATCACTTCCTGAGTCTCTTGGAAATTAAGTCTAAAAATCATGCGGTAAATGATTGGTGTTCATGTGAAAGTCTCCATCAATGTTGCTAATGAGTCAAAGAATAAATGGCCTTCTTCATCATTCCCTTCCTAGCTCCTTCTCTTCCTCTTCTGTCCTTATACTAATCCTAAGACCAATCATATAAAGCAAAGTCTGGCAGATGCAATGCTCTTAGGAGGCCATACCAGGGACCAATGTTCCTAGGGGCCAGGAAAGATTTGGTATATTTTTACTCAGAATAGTTAGGGTAGTCTGGCCAAAGGACAATCTGAACTTGTGTCAAAAGGGAAGCAGAGGTCATTGCCAGAGAAAATATGTAAAACATTAGGAATGAGAGTAGAAACAAGACTGTAAACAGGAAAGTGAGTCAACCCCCAAGTCAGAAGCAGGGAGGATCTGTAAATGGAATAAAGTAGGTCAAGGCAAGTGGCAATAAAATGAGTTCATGAATGTCATGGTGGTGTTGGAAGCCTGCTTTGACGTGGGGCCTGGATGTGAAACAAGACATTGCCTGTGCCCAGGTCACAGATCTTCCCTGAACAGCTGGGCGAGGGCCTGGCAGGGTTTGGTGTGATGTGTTTGCCTGGTGAAAGTCTGCAGTGCCCCAAGCAGTCGTGCCAGGGGTGATCTCCATGGCATCAGGAATCTGGGCTTTTTGTCTCTATCTACAAGGAGGAGGGGACGCCAGTAGGATCCCAGTGCACAAGGGAAGAATGGCATGGACCGGAGGAACTAGAAGTAGGATGTAAGAGTCTCAACCCCTCTAACTTGAAGAGGGGCCAGGAACTCAGCTTCAGTTAGTAACAGAGTCAGAATGGTACAGATGTGCTTAGAGTAGACCAACTTCACTACTTTGATTTCTAACAGGATGGCTGGTGAAAGAGGCTCTAATTTTTTCCATTTGATGGGAAAATTATCACTTGAGGATTGCCAGCAATTGTTCTTTTCTAATACTAGAGACAGCAGGTCCACTTACATTAGATTCCCTTCATTCTGAGAAAGTTGGTTGGATGGCACTTTCATCACACATCTCTCGCTTCCTTTCCAGAAACAATGCCTGAGTTTCAGCTTCATAGGTAGAGAGGCCGGCAGCCCTGCTCCACTGCTCCCAGCCAAACAAAGCTTGGCAAAGAGGTAGTTGGAAATGAGGTGAATGAGTTTGGATACAGAACACTTTTTCTGGTCACAGGGGACTGGACCACCCACCCACCCCCATTCTCTGGGCAAATATGTCCAGTGTGTCACTTTTAGAGCAACTAACTCTCACTGCTATGCTGGCTGCTAATTTATTGGATTATAACAAGTTATGAAAATCATTTGCAGAAACTTTCCTGTGCTCAGTTTGAAGTTTATTTTTATTATTCAGAGATAAGTCAAGAAAGCCATTATCTATTTAAATTCCTTACCCTAGGCCAGAGTTTAGATCAAGCCTTAACCTTTGGTAGGAGGTCACTTGGGAGATGAGTCATGTTAGAAAAATTCAGTATAATCTAGAGGCTGCCTCTCTAGAACTTTAAATAGTTCTCTTGACATCATCTAAACTTCCCAGCTAAAGAGAAGGTGATCTCAGAACTCTGTCTCCTGGATCTTCAACCTGCATGTTCTGGGCTAGCCTGTGGTGGTGGTGGTACTGTGGTCCCTACAGGATCACCCCCATCACCGGCTCATGTATGCCAGGTCAGGGGAACATACCCAACAGGCATTAAGGAAGATAAATGATCACCACTGACACCCAGTGCAGGAGAGCGCAAAGGAGGTCATCTACTGCTGCTAAAACCAGGCAGAGCTATCACACTATCTAAAGGTAGAACCTGAGCCTCACAGGCCTGTCCATAGATTGGACAAGGCATCCAGGCTCTGAGTACTACTGTTTTCCAGAGACATGGGCCCTCAATATGTGATCAATGCCACATTTGTCAGCTGCTTCAAGGACAGCTTTCTGCCTCTTGCTGTGTGAGAAGTAGTATCTTGCTATGATACCATTATATGGACCCTCCTCCAAGTAGAAAGAGTACTTAGCTGAACCCTACCCACATAAGGAACCCCTCACGATGATGCTCAATCCTCAGAACTGAAAAGGGAAATGGAGTATTTTCTTGAATAAATAAGAAATTTCCTAGCATCACAAACAAGCTCAGGGGCCAAGCTATACTGACATTAAAATGTTCCAATATGACCAGGTCCAGTTTATCCATCACCCAGATCGGTGCACTTGTGTGCTGCTGGGCTCGGTGGATCTGATATGGCCTGTGCTGCCCCCACCCACAGCCGTGGATCTAGGTACCACTGTTGATACCACTGCATGGCTGTTCATGTCACCCACGGGCACATCATGACCCTCTTGTCTCCCATCCAAGACTTCTCTACTGCTGCAGAGATGTGAGTGGCTAATAAGGTCTGCGAGGGCCAGCAGGCCACTTACAGGCTGTGCAAACTAAAAGTGTAAGACTGCTCTTGGAGTAGACTTTAACCAAGAGGGGATAAAACACTTTCCCTTCCTGCCCCTGGAAAGACTGTCCTGAAATGCAGCCACCCATACGGATTCTCTCTGAAGATGTCCCGCAACATCAATCAGCTATACTTGCTGGCAGGCAGTGGTCAGATCAAAACACACCTCTCATATTCTCCCCCTTTCTTTGTCTCCCTTCCTCCCCTGCCCCACTTCTGCTGCCTTAGTGTTGCTTTTCACAATTTAATGGTAGCATATGAGCTTCTGCCTCAGGCTCTGCTGTTCCAAACTAAGATGGTTACAATGAGCAGCAGTTCCCAAGGCCTATCAGGGCTCTGCACGTAGCAGCTTTGGCTGGACAGGGTGGGCCTGGGAGCACGGAGCCAACAGCCCACTTCAGCCTCCGCCAGGCGGCCAAAGGCTGGCAGGAAGGTGCTGGCGGGAGGCTGCAGCCTGCGCACCCTCCTGCCAGCACCATCAAGGCCACAGGAAGGAAAGTGATACTTCAGGACTCATGGGGCTCTGGCTTAATAACTGGTTCCTCCTGACATGGCTCGGAGGTGAGGGAGGGGAGCAGCAGAGCCCTGCCCCAGGGGGCACAGTCAAAAGGCACAATCCCCTGGAGTTCTGGGAGGACATTTGCCCAGAGCAGCCGGAGTGAGCCCAGCTGGAAGCACATGAACTGCAGCCAAGTGGAGAAAGCCAAGGTCCACTTCAGTTTGAGTGTCAAGATAAAGAGAAGGCAAATGACAAACACAAGGTGTGAAAGATATCATGGCATGGTGTTCAGTGCTAAGGCACATCCAGTGCTAAGAGGGAGAGGCCTGCCTTCTTTCTGGACAGCGTGCACGGCAGGCCTGCGGTCTGAGCTCCGGCAGGAGCTGACCACGCTATGTCAGCAGCGGCTGAGGAAGCAAAGTGAGGGGCTGGGTGAGCCACGCACAGCTGTGACGTTCCTCCACGGCTCAGGTATGTCTCCAGCGCCCTTTCTCTGTGTTGTTTTCCCACATCCATTTATATTCTTCTGGAAAAGTTCCGCAAGTTAAGTGTTCCTTAGGCTGCATGCTATTTTCTGCGGGAGGAAACCCCAGAAATTTCCAGATGGAGAGGAAATGCCCTTAAAGGCAACACAGAGCCGTAGAGGGAGGCTGATGTTTCTAAGTTTAAAACCCAGCCTGCTTACTCCCCAGCTGTTCCATTTGGGCAAATTACCTGACCTCTCAAAGCCCCAAATTTCTAAACTGTAAAACGGAAACACTAACAACTCACCAGCTCCCAAAACTATTTATGAAGAATATTAACAATTGACAATTTGCGATGAGCATGAGATACAAGTGTGAAGGTGCCTGGTCGCACCTCATGTTCCTTTCCCTAGGGGCATCTGAAGACCTCCTGCTGCCTCTTCAGCCCACTCTGTCTGAGCATAAAAGTGGTCAACAAAGCATACTCAGTTCTAGCATTTAAAAATGTCCCACTCCCCTCACATCACAGCTGACTGATCCTGAGATGTCACAATGCTACACAATGAAGCACTGAAGCTTCAGCGTGAGAAGCTGAGAGCATTGATGGCAACATGACCACTCTTACGAAGTTTCAGACTGAAGACACCTTACCTTTGAGTGTCTCGCTAGGATACCAGGGATAGAGCTTTACAGATCATCTCACAACTAACACTTTACAAGAAAACTATCACATTTACTCTGGTGGGTTAGTGCGGGGACTACAGAGGCTATTAAATAGTGGGAGAGGGCACACAAGAGGGAAAAGTGGAATGTGAGTCTCTCTCACCCCTGAGGATGGTTCACACTTTTAGACACAATTAAGTCAGTACCAGAAAGGACTCGGAATGGGGCTGGTTTCAAGATATTTCCATCTTTGCTCAAAATAATCAATGTCAGAGCTCAAGATGAAACTTGGGAAGCACAGAGACACAGGTTAAATGGGTCTATCCCACACACATGCACACCTGCACATACAACAAAGGCACACACAGGATACTTCTCCATCTCATCAATCCCGTCTCCTTTTTCTGCTCCTTTCCCTACGGCATCCAAAGACCTCCTGCTGCCTCTCCAGCCCACTCCATCTGAGCACAGCCCCTTAAAAAGTTGACTCAGTTCTAACATTTAAAAATGTCCCACTACCTTCACCTCTCAGCTTACTATTCTGAGATGTGTTTCCTTGTTACCTAAGACTAAGCAACGTAGGTCAATGTAAAACCTACCCAAGGAACGAGTTCACAACTCACAGGAGCCTCTTCAAACCCCAAAGACTTCATACAAAGAGATGATTCTAAAACATGGGCCCCACAGCTAGACAGTAGGAAGACATTTGGGAGAGATCACTTTCGGCACCTTGGTTCAGGCCACAGTCAGGCCCAGTCTGTTCTGCAAATGGTGGGCCCTGTCAAATCTCATTGGATTTGATTTTCCTCTTGGGTATAAATCTAGTGCCAGAGAGCCAACTCCACATTCAAATTGTTGATCAAGGAGAGCCTTTTCTGGCCACAAATAGGCGACCTGTAGCTGTTCCCAGGGTTGAACAGTGCTCCTGAAGCTTTACCCTATCTAGACATGTATCTAAAATATCTAATCACCCCTGTACACTCTGTACAGCACACAAATCCCAGCGTCATTACATAAACATGAAACTCCCTATGAATATTGCTGCTCAGTGAACTGTCCTTTTACATTTGCCAATCCGAAAGTGAAATCAGTCTACCACTGATAACAAGGAGAATATATTGTGAACAATAACTTCCAAGTTCTGCTATAAGCCAAACTATGGGAGTCAAGTTTTCTAGAAGTCAAATTTTAAAAAGCCATCTAGTGAATGAGATCCAAATTCAGAAGGATCTAAATGGATTAATGCATATTTTCTCTTAAATAACACTTACATTAAACTTTCAAATGTAAATTTCCCCCTTCCACATAGCAAGAGGCTCTAGGAGAGGGGTAACTCTTCCACCTCCCTCCCTGGTCAGCAGGCCCGGGCCAGCCCTGGTCACTAGCTGCGCTGGGGTTTGGGGCACTGAGCTGACACGGTGTCTATCCACCGCATGCACAGCAGGGAGGCTGACATACGCTATTCCATTTCAGCCTCTCCAATGTCTGATGAGGGGAACTGGAAAATCATTCTCCGCATTGAACAGATAAAGAAACTAAGGCTCAGAGAGGATGATAAATATTTTAGTCCAAGACCCAGAGCTAATTAAAAAAATGAAGCCAGAATATAAAGTCAGGGCTTTTCACAGTCCTAACATTTTTTCACAGAGATGCTTAGAGTTGATTAAGCTCCATTTTCCAGCGGAAGCACGCTGGCAGCAGCGTGGTACCGTGCCACACCCACCTCCATGTTGCTTTACATCTGAAAATGTTCCACAGCCAGAACCTCTTTCACTTCATAAACACAAGACAGAAGTATGAACAAGAGGCCCTTTCCTTTCCAGCGGGTAACAGCTACGCTGTGCAGCTGCCACACCTGGAGTTGCAAGTTACATCAGCACAGCACCTTCTGTGTCTGCCTTCCCTGACAGGTGCTAAGTTTCTCAAGGCTGGGCCCAGGGACTCCTCATCTGTGTCGTCCTCGGGGTCTCCAGGCCCACTGCACCAGACGGACACAAGGCAAAGGTTTATTGGTGACACAAAATTCTGCAGGTGCTAGCTACCTTTTCTGCACTGGCACCACACTCCTAGAAACTAAACTCAGTGCTACTAGTCTGTCCCCTTCCTAGCCAGTGGTCCCAGAATATGGTTCAACCCTTCCCTCCCCTGCATCCTCTCTGCCCTGAACCCTGCTCTCCTTGCACGACTTTGGAAGGTAATGGTTTAATCAATGAATGAACCTTCATTTACGATTTGAGCAGGCCAGTTAACAATGCTGTAACTCCTGAAAAGCCCCCTAATGTTATAGATCCTAGCAAGGGTAGTCAGACAGACAAACTGGTTGAAGGGAGAGGGTACTCCTGGTACTCTCCATGTTACCATCCACAGGCAATGAGTTACCCACACCTGTGGGCAAAGCTGATGCTAACAAAGACTGTCCTCCACCCCCATAAACTTTATGCCCCCTGACCAAGGAAAAGTACTTTAGAGTCACAAAAATTCCCAAGTGCAATAAAAAGCTTATATATTCTGGGCCTATTGCTGTAATATTCACTCTAAGTCTGACACAGAGGTTTAATTTGGTCTTCCATGAAAATAGAACTGAATAATAATCACAGTCTCTGATTGTGGTTAGGTTTAATTATGGAAATCTATTCATGAACTTAAATAGAGAGCTTCATAAGCATGGAAGAAAACCATTTCTTTTCATTAGTGTTTATAAAGGAAAGAGCCTTCTCAAAGGTTCTTTATAATTAAATATAAATATTTCAAATAAACAACAAGCCAAAATAGGAGCCTCGCCTTTCATGGGATCTATTTTCTGAGCATGTTATGTTACCATCCTCTCTCTAGATTTCCAGTGATGAGCTAGGACAAGCTCCAGCCTCGGTACCAGGTGGAGGTGCTAAGTCACTTATTTAGAATGGAACATAAACAGACAAATGCAATCAACATTCAACGCGGTGGTCCCAGAACATCACCTAATTGAATATGTTAAAATACCTTAGCTGAATAAATATAAAAATGGCAGTGAAAGCTTTGACTCTTTGTACTTTCTTATTTTAATATAGAAAGTGCTGTCTCTGGAAGTCAGACAAAATAATTAACGGCCTTTATTTTTACTTACTTTGAATCAAATTTCAAATTAATATTTCAACTTCTATATGCAAAATAAAAACATAATTTCTCCTAAATCAGTTAATGACAATTACTATAAGGATGATAAGCTAAAATACAACTTGCATAAAAATGGAAACACAGAAGTGGATTCAGGTGTTTCCATCTGCTGGCTATAAACTCCCTTACTATAATTACCATTTTTTAATGTCCAAAATCTTCCCCACTTAGGCCATCCTTGTTAAATGCCAAAACAACTGATTAGCTTTATCTCACATCATATATACAATATATCTGGAAATCTTTTTGGTTCTATCTCAAAACCTATCCAGACTCTAACTCACTCTCACTTCCTCCCTGCTACCACACTAATCCATCAGTATTCGTCATCAGGCTGCAGCAGTGTCCTCCAAAACTGTCCTTTCTACTTCTTTTTACTGCCTTACTGAGTATTCTCAACCCACAGCAATCCTACTAAAAATGTAAGTTAAATCCATGGGTGTTTGTCTACTCAGAATCCTCCAGTGACCTCCGGCTCCCTCAGCGTAGAAGTGAAACTTTTTAAGAACTTGGTTTCTTTCTCTACCCCCTCCAACCACACTCACTGCCTTGTTCTTTGCTGTCTTGAACATACTCCCCATCTTAGAGCCTTGCCCTTGCTGTCCGTTTTTCACCCAGGTATCTTCCCAACTTGCTCCCTCGCACTTTCCAAGCACCTGTTCAATGGTGCCTTCTCACTGAGCTCCTCTCTGACCACCCTATGTAAAAGTACAGCAGCTCCCACCTGTACTTGCACTCCCTCTGTCCCTCCCCTGCCTTACCACTCTCCATACAGAGCACTTACCCCTTTGGACATGCTCTATGACTTGTTTGTTTGTTGCTTGCTTCCTACCACTAGAACATGCGCACCATGGGGACAGAGATTTTGACCCATCATTCTACCACTCTTTCCCCAGAGCCTAACAAAGCATTTTTAACATGTAGGAACTTAACAAACATTTGCTTAATGAAGTAATTTTTCTCTCAGAGGTATGTGCTACACATGTGTGTGCATATAGCATGATTTAAGCATTCTTTTTATTCTCTGGTAAAATGATATCTCCTTTTTGATGAGTGATAGTTGCACTATTTGAAACCTTGCTCAAACAAATGCATAGATCACATTTTCTTACCTCTGTGTCATAGTTGTATCACAAACCAATGTTTCTTTTAGACAACCTAGTGTTCTTTATTTTGTTAAATGTAAATGCCTTTAAGAAGAATGTATGTATTCTCT
Organism: Noctilio leporinus; assembly: GCA_004026585.1. Lineage (NCBI taxonomy): Eukaryota > Metazoa > Chordata > Mammalia > Chiroptera > Noctilionidae > Noctilio > Noctilio leporinus. The sequence goes on from PVIW01000020.1 coordinate 566,935, forward strand.
AACCATGCAGAACAATCCTCCTCTGTACTGTCTCACCTCCATTCATTTCATACATCTCTGTAAACTTCCTGGTCTCTGAAAGAATTTCACTCACTCAGTCACACCCACACAGAGCACTCTATAAATTTCATATACTAGCCTCACTTCCAAGCACAACCTTCTAATTTAATTTACCCAGAAATTCCATTTGTGGGCCAAGGACCATAACTTTCTTAAACTATTTTCCCTTTATTCACTTTCACCCCACACTATCATATGACCCTTCCAGAAGTACTTCTCACAACAAAATAAAGTATAACACAGTGAGCATTACTGTGTCAGCAGTGAGGGACTGAGAATGAAGCTTTACTGTTGGGTGGATGTCAGAAGGCTGTCTAGATTGTCTCCTTCCCACTGGTTCACATGTATCTTACATCAAGACATCAGTGGTATCTGCTATGTCCTACTTCTATGTTTCAATAGCATGTCACAATATACTGGAGTAGCATGGTGCCCTGTGTAATGGTCAATAAGCCTGTAGACAAAACAGTGACAGAAAAAAAGATATAACCCTGAGGCAAAGCAGTGAACTTATTCTGCTGCTTCTACCAGATAAAAGCAAACTGTTCAAAGTATTCTCTGCTTATTTGTCTACAGTGAAAAAGCATTTGCCAGACAAATAAATGTATAGTGAATATAGGCATGTGTTAAATTGCTCCAGTAAAATGACTAGAGCAAGTGTCCACTAATTTCAATAAGGTTTTATTATTTCTTTTTCCCCAGTTACTCTAATAATACACTCAGGTCCCTTTAATAGGGTCCTATATAGCAAGTTCTTAACCTTGATTCCATTTACGGGATGTTGAGCTTACAAACTGATTTCTGTCTGGAAATTAGGTGAGAGGCCAGGATTTCTCATTATAATGGCTAAAATCAAGCCTCTGCCACAAGATCCAGAGATTTTTGTTTTATAGTAAAAATCAAGTAGCACATTTAAGTGACTATTCCAGTCACAAAGATTCCATTATCAGTAGCCATTTCCAAAGATCCCTTCTGATCATTCCAATTGAAATGACCATCCTGTGGTCTATTATGGTCATCATGTTACCCACAACTGATGGCAAGGTGCTGCTACAAAATTAAACTCCATTATCCCAGGATTAGGAAGCCTCATTTCAACTTGAGCATCTTCCATCAGCAACACTGGTCTCCAGAGAATGGCCACTCATTTTCCCCCAAACATGCTAATGGGCTCCTCATCACTGTCTCGCTCAAACTTGTTCCAGAGTCTTATCAGGAACCCTCAAGGGACATAGTTAAAATATGGGGTTCAATGCCTATGATATAGCCCCTCCAACAATCTTATCTCTCTAACTGTTTGAATTCTTAGCTCCTACAGTCTGTAAGGAAATTTCTAGCATCTCAGTGGGCTCGAGTCTAAGTTTTGATCAACCAGTCCAAGGAAACAATTAAAATCAATGCCACCTATTCACGTTAATACATTGACTCCAGAACCTCTGATTAAGTGCTCCTATAGCAATAAATTAAACCCATCAAAAATTGTATTTTTCTTTCTTGGATGTAGGACCTTCAAGAACCCTTTCTCATACATTTTTCTCCAATAGTATGATAACTGGCAAAGTCTTGCAAGTTTTACCACCCTAAGCCACCTCCTCCTAGGTTTGACGTTCTCATTGGCATCTAAGTGTAGTTATAAATTTGGATATAAGACATTAGGATAGGTAACTTTGCAAAGCAACTCCTTCAAATGACATAAAGCTCATCCAAGGCAAGAACAGCTCATCAGACAGGCACACAGATGGCGCTTCAGCTGGCAAAGGTGGCTTGATGGCTCTGAGGGTTCTTGACACCCTGAGCTCACCAAACCCTGCCTACCCCTGTTCTACTTCTCAGGATCCCACTCTCTCTAGATGCCCAAATGTAAGTGACCTGGCTGTGAATTTAACTGGCATTCTAATTTGGCAGCCCACATTTGGTTTTTGATCTCTTCAACCTAGGATTACAAAGATGAGATTCTTTCGGAGTAGTCATAGTAAGTCCCTAATTTGTCACCCATGCTAAGAGGGAAAAAAGTTAAAAATTTGAGCTCACATTCTCTTTCTTCAAGCTAGCCAGCACTATTAGAAACAGTTATCATCCACCTCACTCCCTCAATCTCTTATCTCATCACATTGTTTTATGGAAGCTCCCACTTGGTTCCCAAGAGACTTTTCCTTCAACGAGCACTTCGCTCTGGAAATTCACAGATGATTTATTAACTGCAGAGTCATATCCCTATGCACCCAGATTTTTCATACCTTCAGCTCCAATTAAGCCAGATGACCGATCTCAATCTCCTCTCCCCCATTTCTCTGTGGTTCTATTTCCTGCAACTATTTCTGGTGTCAAATTTCATACCAATCAGGGCTCTTAGTTGAAACCAAAATTGAGGCTGTCTGCCTTACACTGAAATGGAATTAACTGAAATAATGTTGGATATTTTTACCTAATCACTGAGAAAGCTGGAGAAGCTTTTGAGGAACAATAAGAAACTACCAACTGGAACCAAAATCAAGCCACATGATTCAAGGCTGCTACTTTCACTGGACCACTCAGGAAGCTGGCTGAGCTAATTGACCAACATCACTTCATCGGAGACAGGATACCACTGTTAGAAGTGCTGTCACAGCACTGCCTCAGTACAATGACATTTCTATCACCACGGTTGACACTCAGTGGATTCTCCATCTTCTTGCTCCATCCATCAGTTCAGAGTGGGGAATCCCTGATGGCCTAAGTCTTGCCTGTGTCCTGTGGCAAAGGTCACTAGGAAACTGAATGATGGGACTTCCCAGATTCTATTCTTTGGTAAGAAGCAAGAACTGAATTCTGCTAAGGTTCACAAAGTGGGTAATTTCCCAAACACAGAAGGAGGAATTATATGTAGGCTACCAAAAAAAAAAAAAAAGAAGAAGAAGAAGAAAAGAAAAATACAAATATCCACTACTTCTTTCTTCTTTATATTATTGGGCAGTATCATTACAACAGAAGGAGATTTTTTTTTTTTTTTTTTTTTAATGTAAGCCAACATTGGAGATTGTTCATTCTAAGGGAAAAATAACATTGCAAAAGTTTCATTTATTTGTTGGTGTTTGGCATCTATGAAGAGGAGGAATGTTAAAGAAGAAAAAGAAACCTAGTAGAAAGTAGTAAAAATTCCCTTGAGTTTAACCATGCAAATTAGAGAATCTGGAAATAATATTCTTGCTCCCCCATCCTTTTATTTAGTTCTCTCTAAGGCTGATTCACAAAAAAGTATTTAAAATATCTGCTAATATTTCTCAAGAATGTTTTAGTATTCCATGAGGACCCACAAGAGAACATTTGCTACCAATACGAATGGATGTAAACATCAAAGAAAAGTCCTTATAATAATTTTATTCCATATCTCCCTTTAAATGTATTTAGAGCATATTACAGCAGAATATGCTGAAGTAATCTGCCCTACAAGAGTGATTTTAGATATTTTTTCCATTGGTGAAAAGCAGGGCCTTTTTTCCCTCCATATTAAGAAAACAAAAGCTAGAGAAATACAGAAATACACAGTGATCTCTCAATTTAAGCAGGGATGTATTCTTCCCTCTTGCTATAAATCACCTGAGCATTATATGTATAAGTACTTTAACTTGTTAACATTTGAATAATTACATTTATTTTTACTATGTGTGTTTTTATTACAGAGTTCTAGAAGACAAACCACTCAATAAAAATGTGGTTAGATAGACCATAAGAAGGGGTGAAAGAAAGAAAAGAGGAGAAAGGATCTAGTAAAAAGAAGACAAACAGGGAAGTGAAGTGACCACTATTTTACTATTTTTCCTGTGGAGATGTATGTGTGTATGTGCGTGTGTGTGTAGTTTTGACTAGTAAATTTGCTCTATTTCAACAGAAGCCTTAAACTTCACAATTCTTTAATTTCTTTTATTTTTAAGTAGTGTGGATCCTGAAAAAGACAATACCTACTCAGAAGAGCTCCTGGTGGCTAACTGGGCTCAAATTTTCAAAAGGAAGGAAGGAAAAAAGAAGGAAGGGGGGAAAGAAGGAAGGGAGGGAGGGAGGGAAGGCGAGCTTAGCATCTTTTTCCACACAGGGGTCTCACATGCAAACAGCACTTCAGTGAGAAGCCTGCACTAAGCTATCTCCTCCTGCCTTCAACTGCATTCCTATGCTTCTGCCATCTGAGCCAGCCCTTAGAAAGGAGTTTCTGGAACACTATTTAAAATAATAGGACTGAGGTTTCCCCAGTCCAATAGAAGCTATACAGCTATATCCCAATCAGCATTTTCACAACCAATCAGAGCAGCTCCATTCTGACCAGTCAGGATAATACGTTTTGGGCCAATTAAACTGTGAGGGTTGGAGTTCTCATTTGCATGAGGATGGACCAATCAGGGACCAGCAGCAGGGACTTCCCTCTGTAAAAGTCAGCTCTCCTCTGGCTTGGAGAGTGCACTTTCCCTTCCCACCAAAGACTGAAGAGAGTACTTCCCCAGCTGGAGCTGAAACACGGAAAATGAAACACCAAAGATGTCTCCCAGGTGCTGAGCAGACTGTGCAGGGCAGAGCAGTGCAGACCTGCACAGGACAGAGCAGAGCTGTCTAGCCAGAGAGGGGCCTGGCCCCAGACCCCCTCACCCCAGGGCCACCTCACAGCAGTGATGCTCTGTAGCCATGCTGCTTCATCAATGAGCTGTAATACTGAACTGTTCCATAGTCATGCTGTTCTCACAGCCATGCTGCACCACAGTTGAGCTGTTTGAACTGAATAAAGTTTCCTACTTCACCGCATCCAAAACTGGGGATTCCTGTTGGTGCTGCATTGGTGAATTGGCTCTATTAGTTGACAATATAAAAGTGCCAGTTTTTCAACAACAGTGGAAGGGTGGAAAGCTCCAGTTATAAGATCAAGTTCTGGGGGTATAATGTACAGCATGATGACTATAATTGACAACACTGTGTTATATATTTGAAAGATACTAAGAGAGAAAATCTTAAATGCTCTCACCAAAGTTGGGTGGAAAAATAGTTAATGCCAGGTTAAGACCCAATGCTCTATTTCTTTTATTTTTAAGTAGTATGGATCCTGAAAAAGATAATACCTACTAAGAAGAGCTCCTGGTGGCTAACTGGGAAAAACATAAAGGTGTATCTTCAGGTTTTATATGTAGTCTATGAAGTAAGAGAGATAATGTAAAATCAAAAGTAATACTGGAGAGGGGAAAAGAAGGAAGAAATAAAAGAGCATGACCTTCAAAACATGAAGTTAAAAACTGACCTAATTCTCTTGGTCTCAACCAACAACTAAGACCAAAGTTCACCACGTTTGTCTTCCTAAAGCTGAAGCTACCGTTGTCATTGCCAAGGCTAGAAGACCTGTGGAAGGCCCAGAGAATTTAAGAGGAATGACTCTGAGCACTGGAGGTGATGGAGCAGAAGAGGCATTTTTCCTTATTTCTCTGGCAACATTTTTTATGTTTTTAACATAACTCTCCTAGATCTGCCTTAGAAAACTCTTGCCAGAGAGTGAAAAGAAAGCTAGGAAACCACAAGCTTGGTCTGTAATTAAACAAACAATTTCAGTCAAAGGCAATAAAAACAGTATCAACAAAGATAAATTAGAAGCTGATATACAAGACTCTACAATTATGCTTTTGTAAAGGTTGTAGTCAGGAACTGGATAAACTGTATTTTATATCAAACCTTGCAACACAAGTGCATATGCTAGAGTTTCTTATGAATCCTATGATTTTCAGATGTTTCCTTCCTCCAAGTAATCCTTTTTATTCTATCCCTAAAATATGCAGGGATATACAGAGAGCATCTTTTGTGTCTGAATCACAGTGCAAATAAGAATATATTGTAAAGGGTTGTAAATTCAATAGCATACTCTGGATACCCAAGAGTATACACAAGGATATATAGGGACTGTGTTTTCATATAAATTCTCATTAATCCATGAAAAGAAAAATATGAACATCTACAATAAGAGCAACTTAATTTACTTATAAAGTAGTCATTCCAAATTCTTCTCAAAATTTAAACAAGGAATAGTATTTTATTCTCACTGCGCTATAAGTAACATTTGAGCAAGAGCCTAGTTTATCTTTTCATTGTAATATCAGCATCGAATAGGGGGTCTGAAACAGAAAAGATGCTCAATAAATATATATTGATTGAATAAATATTCAACATATAAAACAATAATTCAATAGTATTTGTGTTAATGTTATATATACATGTGTACTAAATATACTCAATTAAGAAATAGGCAGCCCTTACTGGTGGCTCAGCGAATAGGTGCCAACCTGCAAACCCAAAGGTCTCTGGTTAGATCCCCAGCCAGGGCACATAACCAGGTTGCAAGCCAGGTCTCCAGCCAGGTCTGTAGCTGGAGGCAGGTGGAAGGAAACCATACACTGATGTTTCTCTCCCTTTCTTCCTCCCTCCCTGCCCTTTCTCTGGAAATAATGAATAACAAATCTTTAAAAAAAGAAGAAGAAAAAGAAAAAAGAAATAGGCAGAGTTGGGAAAGGAGAAAAATTTTAAATATGAAACTTAAAAAGATGCAGAGAGAGAAAAAAAATAGCACTTGTCTCTGGAAGGTGTTATTCATAGCTAATCCATTGATCATGGCACCTTGAAAACTCTTAAACTAACAGAGACTCTTCTTCCAATGGAATAGCTCCTGAAACTTTCAAAAAGATAATATGGTAATAGGCATAATTAATGGTCCCCTCCTCCACTCCATTATGCCTAATAACATAAAATGAGGCCTCATCGGTCTGTGCAATTATTTTCAGGTGGTCATGTGATACAACCAAGGGAACACTGGGGCTAGAAGGAAATGTGTGACCCACCTAATTCGACCACACTGATTCACAGATGAGAAATACCTCAAAAGGTCTGAGGGCCTCTCTGCAGTGCCCCGGCAGCAGAGCAGAAGCCTGAAACTCTGGTTCTGCAGTCCTCAAGTCTTACACAGTCCAAAGACTTGCTAGCTTGCCCTGACCAGACTTTCAAACATTCATTAGGAATTCAAGACTTTTCATACCACTTTTTGATTCAAACTGCCTCTACTTCCATTTTTATAACAATCTTACACAGTCATCCTGTATAAAACTCATGGATTGACTGAGTTCTGTTGTGGTATCAGAATATATGTAAGTGGAAACAGCTCTATAGTAAATATTTAGATTTCTGGTCTTTCATTTCCCACTCATGACTTAGGCCTTTCTCCTCCAGCCCCCTCTCCGGCATACATTTTATCCTAGAGTCAGGTGAAGTGTAATAGGCTCACTCAATAAACTATCTAAACGCTGATACCAGGCCCTCATAAAGCCAGCTGCCGTAGCACAAACCAAATGCATGGAAGAACAGGTGCTCAATTCTCGCGATGTATGCTTAGGGGAGTCTTGAAACCTAGTACAAATGAAAGCTACACGAAGTTGGGAGAGGCTCTATGTATATAAAACATTATCCTCCAAAATTCCTCTTCCCACCTGGCGTTACAGAGAACTATTTGGGTATCATCCACCAGGTACTGCAAAGGACACTAAATTGTACATCATTTTATTCAAGTTTCTTAAGGCCAAGGGCTCATGGGAAAAAATGACTCATTACTACATATAAAGACCTAATAGACACCAGGAAATTTCTGGAGACAAAATGCCATATATAGCCATAGAAGGGTATGTGTAAGGAAGATAATACAAGTCATATTTATAATTTTTTTCCATTTCAAGCTGAAAATAAAAAATAAAATAAAATAAAATAATTCCTAGTCTCCATTGAGAAAACAGCAGGAGTTTCTCTCCACAGTACACATTCTATAGTCTGAGCTGTGGTATCAACATAATATCCACCACCAGAGCACAAAAGCAAAGTTCAGGCCCTCATTTTAGAATCAACATGGGTGGCTGGCAACTGCCAACTGTGCCAGTGGGTAAATGCACACAGCTTCCCGTGATGTCTGTCATTTGCCTCTCGTCACATCATATATAGTAACCAGTTGTTTAAGGAGGAAAAAAACCTCAAAACTGTTTACTGACTATAATTAACAGGGTTTATGGTATTTGAAATCAAATAAGCACTATGACTAATACCATAAAATATGATGCATGAAAATGACATAAAACCAACATGGTGTTCTATTTGACTTTCCATCAAGTCTTTTTCCTGGTTTACCTGATGCAATGTTTGTTTCAGAGGTACAGTGGGAGAACTATGAGTCTTGGCTTCCAAGTCTGTTTGCTGCTTTACCATTTACATGATTTAGAACCAAAATCTGCTCTTTCCTATACTATTCCAAAATTACACAGGATTAAAACACAAGCCCCACCACTTACGTTGTTCAAGGGCATTTGCAGCAACCAGCAAATGTAAATTTAAAAAAAATCCATAACTCTGAATAATTACACAGATGCTGGCATAAATTTATTGCAGCTTATAAGCTTTAATGAATTCACAAAACTACTGAGCAGTCCTTGCTCATGGCATGTTATAAAAATGCAAATTGCAGTGACCAGAATAGGAATGGGTTGGGACTCTTCTATCTCACGTTTGATATTTTGCTATAAAGCTTCCAATTTTAATGTTATACTGGCCGGAGTCAGTGAAACTAAAGTGAGTCATAGTTAATGATCTATGACTCCATTATTATCATATCATTATTATATAATATTGCAAGTGTTCATGGTGCAGAAGCAGAATGCCATAGGACCAAAAACCTCTACTATAGATCACTTCATTATAATAAATCACTAAGCAGTCTTGCTAATTTTTAAATATATTTTATTGATTATGCTATTAAGAGCTGCTTCCACTTACATATATTCTGATACCACAACAGAACTCAGTCAATCCATGAGTTTTGTACAGGATGACTGTGTAAGATTGTTATAAAAATGGAAGTAGAGGCAGTTTGAATCAAAAAGTGGTATGAAAACTCTTGAATTCCTAATGAATGTTTGAAAGTCTGGTCAGGGCAAGCTAGCAAGTCTTTGGACTGTATAAGACTTGAGAACTGCAGAACCAGAGTTTCAGGCTTCTGCTCTGCTGCTGGGGCACTTTTATCCTAGAGTCCCAATTATATGGACAATAATTTTTGTCCCAATTATATGGACAAAAATTATTACAGTTTGGGACAACAATTATTACAGTTGTCTTCTTTGACTCCCTTCCACCTGGTACTACCAACCAATTGTCCTCCCTTCGTTTCAGTCCATTGGTCATGCATATAAGTTCTTTAGCTACTCCATTACCTATACTAATGTTAACATCTCTCTGCCTACTCTGTACCTACCAATTTGTACTTCTGAATCCCTGCACCTGTTCCCTCTTCCTCCCCCTTTTCCCTCCCAAATGATCTCCATATCTATGATTCTGTTTCTTTTCTGCTTGTTTGCTTAGTTTTTTAGATTCGATCATTGATGGTTGTGAATTTATTGCCATTTTAATGTTCACAGATTTGCTCTTTTTCTTAAATAAATCCCTTTAACATTTTCTATAATGGCTTGGTGATAATGAACTCCTTTAGCTTTGTCTTGTCTGGGAAGCTCTTTATCTGCCCTTCTATTCTAAATGGCAGCTTTGCTGGACAGACTAATCTTGGTTATAGGCCCTTGGTTTTCATCACTTTGAATACTTCTTGCCAGTCCCTTCTTGCCTGCAGTTTCTTTTGAGAAATAAACTGTCTTAAGGAACTCCTTTGTAGGTAACCCTCTGCTTTTCTCTTGCTGCTTTTTAGATTCTCTCTTTACCTTTAACCTCTGGCATTTTAATTATGATGTGTCTGGGTGTTGCCCTGTTTGGGTCCATTTGCTTGGGACTCTCTGTGCTTCCTGAACACGTATGTCTATTTCCCTCACCAAATTAAGAAAGTTTTCTTTCATTATTTTTTCAAATAAGTTTTCAATTGTTTGCTCTTTCTCTTCTCCTTCCAGCACTCCTATGATTTACATGTTGGTACATTTGAAGTTGTCCAGAGGCTCCTTACACTAACCTTATTTTTTTGGATTCTTTTCTGTTCTTACTGTTATGACTAAATCCTTTTTTTATTCCTTATGCTCCCAATCATTGATTCCATTGTTCAATGGAATCAAACCATTCCATTGTTGATTCACTGTAAATTTTTCTTTATTTCACTTAGTGTAAACTTCATTTCTGCCTGGGTCTTTTTTTTTTTTAAGATTTTATTTATTATTCTTAGATAGAGGAGAAGGGGGAGAGGGAGAGAGAGAGAGAGAGAGAGAGAGAGAGAGAGAGAGAGAGAGAGAGAGAGAAAGAGATAGAGAGAGAGAGACATCACTGTATGGTTGCCTTTCACCTGCCTCCAGCTACAGATCTGGCTGGAGACCTGGCTTGCAACCTGGTTATGTGCTCTGGTTGGGGAATCGATGCCTGGGTCTTTTTTATGCTGTTGAAGTACCCAATGAATTCCTTGAATTTCCTAACAACCAGTATTTTGAACTCTGCATCTAATTGAATACTTACCTCCTTTATGTTTTCTTCTTTTTCTGGAGTTTTGTTCTGTTCTTTTATTTAGGCCATATTTTTGGTCTCCTTATTTTGGAAGCCTCCCTGTGTTTGTTTCTATTTATTAGGAAGAGCTGCTTTGACTCCCCATCTTAGTAGCCTGGCCTATTGTAGAAAATCGCTCTGGTAAATTGGATGGATAATTGCCAAGGTGAGCTAATCTGTGTGAACAAGGTTGATGGGGTCTCAGATATGGTATCCCACTGTGTGGTCTGTGTAAGAGAAGGCTCATTGTCAGGGACAATGGCCACTGCCTGGCCTATGGAGTTTTATCTGGGAAGAAGCTGTCCCCCAGCACTCACCCTGATGCCAGACACTTCAGTTTCTCCCTGTATTCTACTGGTGCCCTTCCAGCTGCTGCCCTGGTGCTGAAGCCCAGAGACGGTGAGTCTGCCTAAGTCTGTTGCAGGCCCTTTAAGAAGGGATGTCTGAGAAGTCCAGCTTCTTCTGCTGCCCAATCCCCACTGGTTTTTACCACCAAAAGTTATAGGGACTTATCTTCCTGGCACTTGAACCCAGGGCTGGGTAGTCTGGGATGGGGCTGGGATCTCTCTCTCAAGGTATTATCCATCCTGATTTTTACTTACCACACATGCGTGTGGGACTATCTGTTCCATGTCTTTTTGTGTCTATACACCTGTACCCCACCTACCCATCTGGATAAATATGACTTCTTTAATCCTTTGGTTGCAAGACTTCCATACCAGTCAATTTTCTGTCGATTCTCAGTGGTAGTCATTTTGTAGTTCCATTGTAATCTTTGCAGTGGTTGTGTGAGGAGGCAAGCCATGTTTACCTACACCTCCATCTTGACCAGAAGTCTTCACACTCTTGCTAACTTAAGTAAGGCATAAAAGTCTTGATGCAAGCGTCCCTCCCCTTCCCCTATATTTTATTTATTATTTTTAGTCTGCCTGTGGTCCAAGAAACCATCTCCAGCCTGCAGTGACAGGCATTCACTAATGACCTTTCCAGCAGGGCTGGCACATCTGACTGGCTCTCCAGCTCACTCACAGACTCACAGCCTCACGGCCTCGGGGGTGGCTCTTAACAGCCCACTTCTACCTGAGGGTCTTTGTATTTAACGGAATTCTTTAGTGACAGTGATCTATTGGATAAAGAATGTTACTTGGGATAGGAATGCACACACATGTTTTCAGCTATTTTATATTCAGGCCTGCTGTGACTCAGCTTGCAAGTTCAAAGTTATAAAGTCATTTTTCATTTCTTAGGGGAAAACGTCTGTGAAAATAAGGAAACAAGAAAATCCAAAACCATTTTTTAATAAGGAATATATAGAATAAACTTTCTAAATGACTTGGACTTTTTCTAAAGAGTGCTCATGAACTGACAAACATTAAGGCCCACTAAATGAATCTAAGATAAAATACATGTTTCTTCCTTTGGGAAAGTACATATATCGTACATTTATTGTCATTGTACTGTCTACCTTCACTGAGCATATTTCTAAAATAATTTTGTACTGTAATTTTTTTTGCTGTAGTTTAAGAGAAAAAATACAATTCCTCTGATGAAGACAGTTTCTTTCCACAACTGACTTAGTCATTAAAATAATTGATTTTTAGGTGATAGTCATAATATTAAACTAATAAATTAATACTCAAATTTTGTCTTTGGAAAAAGTCCTGTGGCAGTATAAATAATTCTTTGCATCTGAGCTCAGAAATGTTGCAGAATAATGGCACCATATTAGCATTGGCCAAGAAGTACTACAGTTGAGTTATAAAGTGGGGAGAGAAAAGAAATAAAAAGGTCCAATATATAAAGCAACTATTTGAATATAACAGTGATCAGCTATATAAGAAAATATTTAAAAGAAAGTTAGACAACAATGAAATCACAAGAATTTTGCTTTCTTCTTATGGATTTCAAACCTGAAGTCATTAGAGAAAATTAAAACTGAGGTGTTTTTTTAAAAATTTTATTGTTGTTGTATTACATCCATCCCCTTTTTGCTCCCCTCTGTTCCCCCACCCACCCACCCATTCCCCCCAAAAAAACTGAGTCTCTAAGTGTCGAGAATAATTCTAGAAAATATTTGCCCATACAAATGCTAACTAGGTCTATTTAGATGGTATTTCTAAGTGAAGCTTTCCACCTACATTAATTTGAGCACATCCACATCCTAAGGTACCAAAAAAAAAAGGAGATGCAGATGCAGAAAACTGAAAGAACAGCATGGCCTGTTTTCTGATCAGAAACAAGCCTACCAACCACCCACAAGACAGTAAGCAATGCTTTGTCAGTCTCAAGTTTGCCTGAATTCATTCTGGAACTTCTGGATATATCTGGAAAAAAATCTAGATGATGAACTCCTTAACTTTTGTAAGAAACAGTGGATATTACCTAAAGCAAGTAGGAACATCAAATCTGGCCCTTAATTTCTGGAACTGCCTACAGCCTGCTACATACTTTACAAAAGTGCTTTCGTACTTTTCAACATAATAGTCTTTCATAAACTAGTTATTTAAATTGGATCTAATCATCAAAAATTAATGTCATATTTTTCAACCTTCTAGTTTAGCATTGGTGTGATTGGAAAATTCTGCAAAGCCAGGGAAGTATGGCAACCATAAATTAAAGTCTGAAGGGGAAGAATGTTAGCTACACGGTTTCCAAGCCTACAAAGGATCTAACATCATGAAGTCTGAGAAACAAACCTTGGTGACAGTAATTTTCCTCAGCTGAAAATCTCTATCAACTAAAATAGTCTGTGACACATCCTATTACATCTTTAGATTTCTCATTAGGCTTTTATTGCTTTAAAAATTCAATTTCTGAAATTTTCCAAATACACTTGACCCCACCAAATGCACACCTCCTGGAATTTCATGCTCATCACAACTGAATGAGTTTGAGTGTCCAAAACACTGCCTCTCACTACAGAAAAATGCATTAACCTTTAGCCACCTGGCTCAGTATAATTCTGTATCCCTATCAGTTTGACTTGAGGATTTCAAACAGCTGTTCATGAAGTGATTAACGACTAGAAATGCACAGCTCTTCTGTTTCCCCAGGGACAGGTCACCCCAGACCCTCTGTTGTTGCCACCAGTCAAGATGTCCTGCTGAACCAACACATTGTGCATCCCCTTTCTAACAAGTACTCATTTATCAGTCAAATCTGCCAAAATAATTCTTTTCAGATGTGCATCTCAGACACAAACAAGAAGACAGACCTTTGTTTGAATTGCCCAGAACTTGCTTTATGGCCTCCAAGAATTCAAGGGAACCTCTGCAAAGCTGTTTCAAAATCAGAAGTTGAAATGGCATATTGCCTCTAGGACTGAAAATTAATAGAAATGGACAATGTTCAAAAATTCTGTGATTTAGAAGCAAGTACTGAAAAAAGGAACTTAGCAGAGATGACTTTTTGCACATGTAAATAAAGGTAAAACTATCTTATAGTTAGCTTCCATTTGTTCAGAAAAAATCATTTTCAAGAGCTGCTGTCCTCAAAAGTTGAGAAAATAATTTTAATTCAAGTTTTCAAATTGCCCATGTAAAATGGTATAATTTCACTTTTCATTCAGACAGCAGTGAGCTGCACGATTATCAAGCAGTTATATCCAAAAGAAGCTTTTCAGGACAAAGCTATTGCTCAGTATGAGAACAAAAGCCCTAGGAATCCATACTTTGGGCTTTGTTTGACACTGAATATGTGGCTTTGTCTCTTGGCAAGTGGGGCCCAGGTGTCCGTCCCACACCCTCCTGCCCTCAGCACACCACACCTTTGCCCTGTCCACACTTCTTCATACCACCGCATGACTCCGCTGATGCCTTATTCTGGCTTGGTTGTTTTCTAACAGACTCAAGCCATGAAACAATCATTTATAGTTAAAATCTCAAAACAGTCATCCAAAAAAATATTGCTTAAAGGCTGAAAACACACCAAGAATGGAAAGAGGGGCATTTAAAAAAAAAAATTCCTTTTCAATTTTTAACTTCAAAAAATACATGTTTAAATGTTCTAACAATATCGGCTACATAGGACAAATGGATACTGAACTATACTCACGTTGCTTTAAAGACAAAAAAACCTAAAAGATTTATAAAATCATGAATCCAACAATGAATGTATTATCACTATGTTCTAGCAATGAACATTAGCTAGCATTAAATGCACACAAGAATCTGTATAAAGTTGTTACCAGAAAGCAAAAGAAAGAAACGTGGCATTGTACTGGCAGCCTGAAATCTAGATAGTTTTCATTTTAGTCCCTAACTTAATAGATCACATTTGCCATATGTCCATAAAGTCCGAGGCTTCATATTATTCACTACAATATAGTGTTTTCATAATTTGTGCTTGATGTGGATCAGTGGTTCTACAAATTAAATTATCATCTTAAAGGGTGAGACCCATGCAGCAGAAATTTCAAAAAGCTCTCCAGTTTATTCTCATCTTCAGTGACTAAGAACCAATCATCTTCAACACCTTCTTAAAAAAAAAAAATTAATTTTTAAAAGGTATGCAACAGTTAAAAGCCCAGAAGAAGAAAGCCCACAAATAGAAATACTAATCATGTAAATAAAATACCAATATCTGCGTACAAATATAAAAGTAAATTGGAAAAGTGTGGAATATGGAATGCACTGTGTGTTTGGGGGCCTATCAGGGAAGACTTCCTAGGAAAGACTTTAAAAATTAAATTATAAGGTCAAGAAAGTCAATGAATCACAGAATGAAAGGACAGGCATTTCAAGGCAACACCTTAAAATAATCTGAGTATTGAAACCAAGCAATAATGGTTATAATTACAAAGTATCTTATCTTTATATTATGTTTTTAAAAGAATGCTATTTAAGAATGGGGATATTTTTGTGAAAAGTTTTTTATTTGAGTTAATTTTTATAATTGTTCTGAAAAGTATTTCACTCCAAAGAGAACTGAACTCTTTGTCAAGCATAAGAGTAAATAAAAGAGAACTAAGTAGAACACACAGAAAAGAGCCAATAATTCAATTGCAAAATGAAGACAAGCACATAAGCATTTGACTGAACACCATTTTAGCCTTCTTTCTTTAAGAAAGAAAATTATGCCAAGAATCCTAAGAGCCGTCAGCAGCAATAAGATGCATAATGAGAAATTACATGCCTATTTACATAAACAGTTCTGCAATAGGAGGACATTAAAAACACTTAGAAAGCCAGTGTCTAACCCACTCCAGGAACTCTAACTGGTGACTGTTTCCTGACAGAGTAACTTATCCTGAATTTCACACCATGCAATCATAATAAAGGACAAATACATCTTAGTAATAAAGATACAGGATTCCAAATAATGTTACCTCAAGTTTTCCTTATTCAAGGACTTTTCTTCTACCTATTATGGTAATACTTCACTATACCTTTCTTTGTTCTTCAACAAAGATGACTGTGATTGAATCGTGTACTTTAATTCTTATACTTAAAAAGGTCTCCTATTGTTCCTTTTACTTGGGAAAGTATGGAAACCAGTGTGTGACCACTTTCCACCTACAGAGCTTAGCAAGGCTCCTCGCTATTCACAGTATTTTTTGGTCTTTTCCATCCCCACCTGGCTCCAGACCATTCTCAGGTCATTCTTGCCAAACATACTTTACGTGCCGTCCTCTGCCGCAGTACCAACCATAGCTCCCTGTTGGATCAAGGCCTGAACATTCAGCTTGGCCCTCCATAACCTGCAAATTCTACCACTTCAACTTTGTCTCCACCTCTCACAGCCTTTCCATTCTAATAAAGCTAATATCATGTTTCCACTCATACATTCATTCAAAAAAACATTTACTGAGCACCTGAGTGCTAGATCTGGCGCTCACTCCTGGCCCCACTCTTCTGCCCGTACAATTCCTCTCTGCGTATTCCAGCCTCACCCACCACGACAGGCCTGGCTCATATGCCTGTGCTCACAACGCTCTCCCCAAGTATTCTGACCTACCAGGCAGCTTCCTTATCCTCAGGATTTCCAATTCAGCATTTTCCAATCTGGGTTCCAGAGCACTGTTCCAGAACACTTTCAGAGATTTCATTTCTCAAATAAAACTGGAAACTCTGATTTAAACAAAGTTTATGTTTCTCTACTATAGGAATTCTCAGGGCCTTTAAAAAGCTGGTAGCGCAGTGGATAAGGCGCCAGCCTGCGAACCCAAAGGTCGCTGGTTCGATTCCCCAGCCAGGGCACATAACCAGGTTGCAAGCCAGGTCTCCAGCCAGGTCCGTGGCTGGAGGCAGGTGAAAGGCAACCATACATTGATGCTTCTCTCCCTCTCTGCCTCTCTCTCCCTTCCCCTCTCTCTCTAAAAATAATAAAATCTTTTAAAAAAACAAACAAAAAAAAAGCTAAAACCAGTAGTGAATTCCTAAGAATAATGCATAGTAGTCGGCATTTCATAAACTTCCTTGGACATGGATCATAGTTTCTCATAGCATGACTACTGACACCTCGGGAAAATCTTATTTAAGGGTTTTGTTCATAGCTATGGATAGTTGGTCCCATGTGGTTTACCACTTAATTTCATGCTGGCAATTATGCTGTTACTCCTCTGCCCTTTCTAAACATCTGAATCCTTTTCAAATATCCAAAATATTAAGTTCTGACTTCCTTATGACTAACAGCAAAGGGTTAGAGCAGAAAAATCTCTCAACCTTTGGTAAAAGTTTTCTAAGATGCATTCACTGACTTGCCCACCACGGTAAGCATATGCACTGACTGAAGCAGGGTGAAATAACAAGAAAGACCTCACACAGGCCACTCCCTAGGCCTCAGCATCCTCATCTAAATTAAGGGGAACCTCCCAGTCTATCTTCCAGGATCTCAGTGCTGTGACTCCTTAAATGGGCATTGGCTGCACAGTCCTATAAAGGAGTAAATGATCAGATATTAGACCAAATTCATCATTCCCAGAACACTCTTCGAAAATCTTTGTTTTGCTTTCTTATTATTCTAATACTAACTTGCTTTCTTATAGTTTGCCTCTTTTAAATGAAAACAATTCTTACTAATGTAGGGTTCTCCAGATTTGGATTTGAGTTAGCTGAGGTTTTACTAGACAGAAAATGGAATGCCTCTCAGCTCTAAAGGTAACAGAAACATCAGCTCTGGTAGTCAGACAGAGTCTCAGAGGGCATTGAGCATGGAAGGAGAAACTCGTTTAAAAGCGATGGCAGGCATGGACCTGTGGCAAACAGTGGTGGCAGGTCTCCATGTCTAGTTACAGTTCAGGTTCACATACAGTATAGTTCACTTCAGAGTTCTGGGACTTCTAACTTACCAAATATTAAATTTCTTATGCTTCAAGAGACCAATCTTATGAATCTTGACATGATGACTGTTGAAACTATCTCTATTCCTTTATTCTAATGAATTTTGCAACTTTAGCATGGTTATCTCACAATGTTTAATGCAAAACAACAAACAACTCACATTTTCAGATTTTTCTTTCAAAAGGGATAAATATTTTATCAAGTTCAAGCTCTAATAAATGGAAAGTGCATTATTTCTTTCGAGAAGCTTTACAGTGTGTGACTTTGAGCAAGTTATACCTCAGTTTTCTCATCTGTAAAGTGGAGATTCTAATAATACCTACCTCATAGGGTTGTCATGGATGTTAAAGAAAATAATATATTCAAAACACTTGACACATCATTGTTGCTATTGTTATTTTTTATTATGACTGTTGTTATTGTTTAATTGTCATTATTATTATTTTAAAAGACAGTTAAAAGGATTCTTGTCCTGGCTTGTGGCTTATGACCTGGCTGGTGGCTCAGTGGATTGGCGCTGGCCTGCAAACCCAAAGGTCACTGGTTCGATTCCCCACCCAGGGCACATAACCAGGTTGCAAGCCAGGTGTCCAGCCCGGTCCATAGCTGGAGGCAGGAAAAAGGCAACCGCACGTTGATGCTTCTCTCCCTTTCTTCCTCCCTCCCTGCCCTTCCCTCTGAAAATAATAAATAAAATCCTTTTTTTAAAAAAGGATTCTATTAAATCTCTTTAGAAGATTATGTCACTTTGATTTGAAAGCCAAAATTTTACTGCACTGTTATAAGTCAACCTATAAAAATAATTATATACGAATTGAACAAGCTTAGGAAATCTTTCTCATATGGTCTCTTTTACCTTTTATAGTTTCCTCAGCTCAACCAGAAAGCATCTGTCTCCCCTAATTCAATTAAATGTAGAAATTTAATACAATTAAATGTAGAAAGAAGTAAAGTGAAACTGGATGAAGCCACACTGAAACAGCTAATTCTTGACACACAGACTGGGGGCTGAATTACAACGTAAAAGGATGAGATGTTTCTCCTCCCCAGGCAGGAGGCACTGAACTGTACTCCCATACCTGTCAATAACCAGCTGTGTTGACCGTAGCAGGTCCAGAAACTGCGAGACTAGATGACCTCCATGGTTCCTCTCCAACTCAGAGTCAGCCTCAAAGGCCAAACTGTTGCTTTCTGAAAAGTCAAGTCTGAAGGAGATGATGAGTCTAAATATTATTATTTTAAAAAGAAGCCCAGCGCTAGTCAAGAATGAAGGATAACTTAGTATTGAGGAACATAGCCTCAACATATTTACTTAAATATTTCCAATGCAAATTAATATAAAGTGATATTTTGATTAAAAGTTCATTCTAAATATTTGTTAACATTCACAGTTACTTCGTTAGTTATATATTTTGAACTTACATCTGGCTTTACAGAAGCAAATTCTACTTCTATAGAACTGAGGGACGCTGAAATAAAAGTTTGTTATGAATTTCACCTATGCAGGTTAACAACATGAAGATTACATTTGCCTAAACCTTTCCTCCCATTATTTTCTTTTTTACCCTCCCATTTTTTTCTTAACCTTGGATCCTACTTATCTAGGTATGCCTCCTTTCCACTGGACTGAATTTAAGTAACTTAGAAAACAAAGAAAAACTGAGCTGATCCATGATACTGCTCAAATACCCTTTTTTAAATCTTCAGCCCATTTCATTTGTTATAACATTAGTAATTATTAACTAAGGGAAGCTCCTCAAGCAGACACTATGCTCTTTTGGATTCGGTCAAACATAACTTATTAACAATAGGAATCTAGTAAGCATTAACAATATGCTGAGCAAGGTTTTTTTAGGGAACAAGGCTCCTCAGCGTCCCTACCCTCAATGATTTACAGTAATTTGAGTAACCTGCATGACTAGGAATGCAGTGGAGCTTTAAAAATTTCCTTCTCACCCTGACTGGTATGTAGCTCAGTGGATTGAGCACCAGCCTGCAAACCAAAGGGTCAGTGGTTTAACTCCCAGTCAGGGCACATGGCTAGGTTGCAGGCAAGGTCCCCAGTTGGGGGCATGAGAGAGGCAACCACACATTGATGCTTCTTCCTGCTTTTCTTCCCTTTCCCTCTCTCTAAAAATAAATAAAATATTTTTTAAAAATCCCATTCTCTTTAACTTGATATGAAAAGAAGTATCCTAGAGGTTACTATGGATGCTATAGAAATGAAAGTCAAGTTTCTGGCCTCCAGAAGCTTACCTAGTAGAGGGTTATAAATTTTAGATTCTAGATATCAAGACTTGAACTTATTTTTTATTATTCTTAGAGAGAGGAGGGAAGGGAGAGAGGCAGAGAGGGAGAGAGACATCAATGTACAAGGTTGCCTTTCACCTGCCTCCAGCTATGGACCTGGCTGGAGACCTGGCTTGCACCCTGGTTATGTGCCCTGGCTGGGAATGGAACCAGAGATCCTTGGGTTTGCAGGCCGGTGCCTTATCCACTGTGACACCAGCCAGGGCTAAGACTTGCACTCTTTTAATAACATACTTCTATCTCTCTGCGCATAGTATGTAGAATTTCCAGTTTTCCAATTTTCCTACTCTCATTCCAAATTAAATTTGAATATGTACATTAATAAGATCTAATGTGTAAAATACAAATACTTCAAGCTTCTTGAAAGACATTTTAGAAGTCCAAGTATACACTTGGCAATGTGAAAACTGAATATGCTTAGTGACCAGTAAATAATTTAAGATATGTGTTTCCTATTGCTTTTTCCTCTCATTCACATTCAGAAGTTAAGTCTTCCTAATGCCAAAGCTTTTTATCACTAGAAGAGAAATTATATAAATCACTAAATTAACTGATACAGTAGATAACAAGACAATCTTCTCTACCTTAGCTGTTTAAGCCAAACTTCCTGGGTTGCCTAAGACTGGAAGAGAAGCTGTCACCTTACATGCCCAAGACTTTGAGCCCAAGATATGTTCTCAAAGTTACATAAATTGTATGAAAGGTATGTTTTTGTAAGGTTAAACCAGAAGGACTGGTCTTATTCTTCATTAGATTAGAAAATTACAACTTTTCTCTTATATTTATTTCCACCCACAAAAAAAAGAAAATTTCTCAAAAATGTTACATGAGAATGCTGAATGCCTGAAACCCTACAACTGAAGAGAAACTTTAAACAGATCATCTACAGAGAAAAACTGCTAGAGCTCTTTGAGATCAAATAAATCCAATTTAGTCTGCCCAGTCAGAGAAAATACAGCCCCTTCAGTAGTTTTACAAGAGGAGGCAAGAACATGTGTTCTCTTAGACATAACAAGTGTATTCATTTTTCACCCATCTCAGGGACCCCAGGCTCACTGAGGCTAGTTCACAAGGACAGCACATCAGTCAGGAAGATTTGTAACCAATGGCGCTCAGGACTAAATGAGCTAAACAGGGAACAAAATTCCATGCTCCCAAGTACGGTAGATGATGAATGACAGGGGGTAAAAGCTGGCCTATTCCGACCACATAAATTCCTTTCCTTTAAAGGGAGGCTGTTTGTCCATAGGCTTAAAGGTGAATCATGAAAATCATGTTATGGAAAAAGACACACTAGCAGATACAATGATGGTTTCTCCAGGAATCAGTGGAAAACATCATAACATTTATAATCACGTGCTACTGCTTAAGCTGACGTTCTCTATTTCTCATCAGTTTCATCAATAAAATTGTATCAGGGTAGGAGAGTTTATAAAATTTAAATACAGAAAAATCCCAAGGAAATTCCACTTTATCAGTGTTCCTCAAACTAAACTTTTCCCAACACCTGTTTCCTCCTTGTTAGCTATGTGAGAAGGAACACTTTTTACAAAAAGATTTAAGACATATCACAGACTATGTTATATGAGAACTTGTCCTTCTGGAAAGTTAATTTAAACTTCCAGGGAATCTTTTTTAAAGGTCTTCATGGATATACATTCTCCCCTCTTCCAGGAGCAGTTGCCTTTTAAGCTCAAAAATACTGAACTAGAGACGCATTATATCAAAAGGACTTTCACATCCTAGCAATTTTTTCAGATAACAACACTCCTCAAAATGTAACTCTTCTGTTCAGTTATAATCACCTAATTCTTCTGCTACTCTAACATTCCAACAAGATTGATACTCCATTCATTCATTTATTCAACAAACATTATCAAATGCCTACTGCTGAGCTCAATGTTGTGATATTTATATGATCTAGAAGTCCTGGTTCCGAAACTCCAAAATCTGTGTAACACTGAGTAAGTTTCTTAAACTAGTAAGTTTCACTGTCCATGTCCCTAAAGTAAGTTTGAGGAACACCACTCTCTTTACTCAGATGAAAGGAGGTACACAGGTCAACCCAGAGGAAGACTATGGTATATTTTGAAATGGTTTTAGAATTCAGAATCTCTCCACCTGGTTGTTCTGGATCCTTCCATCTGGTCCCAGAATACGATCACTCACTGAGACACTAAAAGCAAACAACCTTTGAGATACATGTAAGCCTAGACAGCAGCTGAGATGAAGATATCTCTGAAGGTATCAACCACAGCCAGTGTCCAAGGTGGACCCTCACTCCATTTTGGGAAGTAAGACTGTAGAAATCGAACATAATGTGATGATAGTGCCTAGAACCCCAGGACCCTTTGAATAGCCTAGCAGGTTGTGGGAGTGAGTGGAAAGTGGGGTATTGTCACTCTCTGCGGCCTGCTGATCCCACTCGGGCAGACCATGTGCTGGGAATTTTCCTTCTGTGTATTTAAAGACATAATTGTCTTGCTTGGCTTGGAGGAGATGGCTGGTCCAAAAAGGTCCTGATAAGGAAGGCCTTGAGGGATTTCAGATCACTTCAAACCTTTACTCATGCTGCTCATGACCTTTCACCTGGAGGAATCTACTCGTTTTCATGATTCATCTCCCCTATGAAGACTTCCTTACCTATAACACTTTTAGCATATAATTTTTAAAGGTCAGTCTTCTTTGTTGGATGGTAAGCTCCTCAAGGAATGAACTGTTTTATTTGTCTTTATGACTCCAAAACATAGTCCATACTTGGCACATTGGATATGCTTAGTTTTCCAAACTGTAGGGGAAGCAGTGCTTCAGCTATAAAGGCAGCCCCTGGCATTGCCTTTGCCCAGCAAGAGAAACAGGCTGTGTACCAACAAGGCTCAACTCACTTTTCCACCTGGGCTGCTCAGGGTTTCTGGGGAAGCAGCATTAAACAGCTATTCCGCTATTAAACAGCTGGCATTGCCCAGACAGCTAAACAGCTAAATCTCTTCTTCAGAGACCTAGTTCATAATATAATAATGAAATAACGGGGAGAAAAAAGATACACCTTCAGAACAGTATTTTTCATTTGCCCTTAGAAAACCGCTCTGTACCCTTCTCTATCTGCTACGTGCCCTTGGCAGTCTGACGTGTATGGATTTCCTTCCCTCCAGCTTTCCGATGGATTCAGCCAACAGGACACATCAGCAGGAGAATAAAGGGAGGATAGAGAGTAAGACCAAGAGTCTGTTCCCCATCTCCCCCTTCCAGGTCACCATGGGTTGACAGCATCCCCCAACAAAGGCCACACTCTTGTCAGGAAACCACTCTCCACTGTTTTCTAGCAACCTCTCCCTCCCGCCCCCCCTTCTCGCAGGAGTGGCACCAGGAAGTAAACGCTTCCCACAGCTGTTATTCCGGGCTGTTGCCCCATCCTCTGCTGGTTTCACTTTACTCTGCTCACATCTTTGTAACTAGTCCCTTTACTAACCTCACCCCAACTATTTCATTTGTGAGTCCATCTATTTCCTATAGGAACCTTCAAACATTCAAAACAGAAATGTCTAAAACTGACCATTTTAAGCGGATCAAGCTTCTCTAACAATTACAAATGGTAAGTGATTACCTGTAGTCTTACTATTTATATACTACCAATTCTTCATCATTTTCAAGTATTTTAGGGTGTGTGTGTGTGAGAGAGAGAGAGAAATATCTGAAAAAACACTTAAAGTACTTATAAATGCAGGAGATATTAGTATTCATCTTAGAATGAAGAATTATTTAATTATTTCCCCCAACAAATGTATCTTCTATCATTTTGCTTAAAATTAAATTCTTTAAAACACCTTAGTATACTAACCAAATACGATAGGATGGAAGCCAGGAGTGGACATTCAGTCCAAATTTCATAATTTGTCACAGGTAATCTGAAGGCAATTGATACCAAACCCCACACCAAAAATAAACACACTCCTCTTTAGTTCTTAAATATTCCCCCTAACACAAATGCAGTGCATATTAGAAAAATTAGTTCAACATCATTTTCATGGGGATTCATGTATTAGGGAAATATACAACCTAAACAGGTTACAAAGAAAATTAGTAAGATATAAAAATAATTAAAAGTTACATTCAGCCAACTCCTACTTTTAAAGTACTTTCAATTTATATAAAGTCCAAACTCAGTAAACTTACTTCAAAGATGTCAGTATTATTAAAGAACAATGCAATTGTATTTGATTCAGTTGAAGTAATTTGATAGTATTTGAAAACACATATAAATGCCTATCATTCCTGATATTTAAAAGGTAGGCTCTGGCTGGTGTGGCTCAATGGATTGAGCACCAGCCTGCAAACCCAGCGGTCGCTGGTTTGATTCCCAGCCAGGGCCCATAACCAGGTTGCAAGCCAGGTCTCCAGCCAGGTCCCCATCTGGAGGCAGGTGAAAGACAACCATACACTGATGTTTCTCTCCCTTTCTTCCTCCCTCCCTGCCCTTCTGTCTAACCTTCTGAAAAGGTTCAAGAATAGTTCAAGAATATTTCAAGAGCACAATTTATAACTTCTCTACTAAAACTTCAGAAATTTAGTTCATTAAGGTTAATATCTCTGACTTTGGAAAGCCAAGGTTAAACTGAAATATGAGGGGCATATGTGGCTCTCCTGAAGCGAACAATACCAGGAGATCGGAGTTCACATGGCACAATAACATCTGGAAGTTCAGATGTCACAGCAAGACCATGAGTTACCATTCATGGTTTGGCACATCCCTGAGTAGTAGCTTGGGAATGCCTTGCTAAAAACTGTCACTCTTCATAGCTTAAGTTACTTAAATGTGTACAACATAAAACAAGTTATACATCCCTTATACTTACAGTTTTTATGAAACTAAAAACCAAATAAAGTAATAGAGGTAGACAGTTTTATTCTGAAATGTGTCCTTGGTCGTTCTACTGGATACTTCTCAAGGACTTCTGATGTCATTCCCACACAAATAACAATTGTCTGAGGGCATAGCATGTAAAAGCACAGGATCTGGGTTCAAATTCTGACTCTCTACTTACTAGCTGGAAACTTGAGCAAATTGTTTACTCATTGTGAGTCTTAATTTTTTTTCACCTATAAAGTGAGCAAATAACCTACCTCACATAGTTTTTTGGGAAAAATCAAGAGATACATGGAGAGCATGTTATCGGTAAAGTATTTTCTTAGAAGTTCCCACTGTCACAATCTGGCGGACTTACATTAATATGCAAAAGACAACCCAATTGTGCTGAACTAAGTGACATTTTTAGAGCTGTTGTGACTAATAGGAGAAAATAATTAAAGCTTACATTTTCCTGGGAAAGAGGTAATCATTTATTTTTAACTACTTATACTCTGGGGACCACGTGCTCCTCTATCTCATGTCCTCATTCACAGAGGACAGAAAGCAGACAGGTTGAGGGCCCCTTGTGTTAGTAACAAGGGAAAACTAAACTCAGGCCTCCCAGATCCAGGTCTATTCACCAATTACAAGCCAGAAGGCTCTACAATAATGCAGAAAAAGCAAAAGTATATACCTTATGTGGAAAGCATCAACCAGAACCCTGGTTGACCCACACTGGGCAAAAGTGGGTCTCAGAGAAGACGCAGCAATTCCCAGTTCACTGCACCTTGGGACCGTCACTAGTGCTCTGGGTCAGAGGTGATCCTTCGCCCCAACACACCATGTGAAAAAGGGGTGGTACACTAACTAGTCCCAAATATCAGCCCATGCCTCTCACACTCTGACCTAACACCACTCCTGCCCCCAAGTTTCTTTGACTCTCTTAGCCAAAACAATTTCTCAAGCAGACTTTATCCCTAAACATTGGTTTTCTCTCTGCTCTTTTTCAAAAAAGAATTCTTTTAAGAGCAAAGTTATTAGCATCAATGAAATTGTGTACTTTCCAGAATCTTACATTGTGTGTTTTATTTCTTTTTCAAAATGTTGGGTTGTGTTTTTTGGGGTTTTTTTTTTATGCATCTTGTACTTAAAAGTCAACTCTGAAGGCTTATGAAAAAGTCTAGACCAAAATATTGCTTCTTCTTTTTAAATTAAAACTGTTGCTACGAGAAGTCACCAGAGCCAAATCTGCCTTCTGAGGTCTGGGCTTTGTGCTCGGCTAGCCTTCCTCCCACAGACCTCACACAGACGCAGGACTAAATGCAGCTGGCTCACCCTGTGAAAAGCTATCAGCGCTGATGCTCAGAAGACGGGCTGTGTGCCACCGGTGCCTGGAAACATGCATGTCAATTCTCACATCACAGAGCTAGATGTGAGCTCCAGATACATTCGGCTGGGACAGCCAACTTTTAAATAGCATCGATTAGGGTCAGTTATGTTCTCCCTGTTCACCACTGACTTTGCTCTCTTCTTCAGCAACCGCTCAGATCACTGGGAAGATCACATAACACGTGGCTGAGACTTCTAATAACTGGCAAGATTGCTAAGTGCAAGTGGGTTCTCTGCAGTTGAGCAGGATGGAGAGCACAAGAGGCACCTACTAAAGGAAAAATGCAGAAGCAGTTTCCATGGCTGCTGAAACTGTATCAATAGGAAGCTAAAGAAGCTTAGCACAAAATTCATTTTCCTGACTCTCCCAGCCATAAGGAAAAAGAATAAATGCCAAAGCTATCAAATATAAACAGAAAATAACCAAAAAATCATATCCATTGGAAAGGATAAGTTTCATGTATAAACAAAACTCTACCAACTTCTGGTAGCCCTCATTACATATATTTAAAGAATTCTTGCACTGCAGTTAAGTAAAAGAAATTAGACCCTAACAGACATAATTGGGAAAAAAACTATAATTCTACATCCTTTTATGATGAAAAGCAACATAGAGAACTTTGCAATGAATTCATCAAGAAGTAAGAAATTTGAATTTTGAGTCCGGACTCAGTCTGGAAGTTCACTGAATATTTATCATATGAGAAACAGCATCTTAAATGGACCGAAAGGAGAACAGTGACCTGAATCAGGATCAATAATAAGGATCAAACAAAAAGTCATTTATGAAGATCAGTTTCATACCAAAGATCTCATTTCTTCAACCTGGAGAAGAGCTCAAACAGAAGCAGGCAAAATTTACAAGAGTGTCTTCACACATCATAATTGATTCATGGTGTCACCATGTTAAATTGATATTATGACCAAAAAAAAGTACTGACAAAAATGACATGTTTATGTCTATTGTGTTAACCTCAAACAAAAACCTTACTGTATCTTATTTTTTCTGTTCTTGGAGAAAAACTTTCACACCTTTAATTCAACAGTGAATTTCCTGTTTTTGAAGGCTTAAATAGTGTTTGTAAAAATAACAAACTTTTACTCCACCATTTCTCTTTCTTGAAAATAAAATAGTGCAGTATCAAATTTCATTCATTCTTTTCTTTACTCATAAAAAGCTTTGGAAACACCCATAATGTGCCAGCACAATATGAATCCTAAGGGACATAAAAATGAAGACAACTAAAGTCTCTACCCTCTGATCATAAAATTAATATTAATACAAAATCATGGACTGAAGTGACTTCATCCAAGAGTACAAAAAATGCGAAAAATCATGAATTGTCAGCAAAAAGAAAGTTAGCATAGAAAGAAATGACTGTACAAATTCAGAAGAATGCATTAGCAACAAAAAAAATTCTGAAAATGTTTACTTAAGGTTTCGGCCACTAGTTCAAGAGCAGTGTATTTAGTAAAACCAGTGAGGGTCAGGACAAAAACATGGAGATGTTGTTTAACTTAATCTGCATTTAATATGAAAGTATTGACTATATACTTTGACATAGAACAAAACATGCAGACACAATTCCATTATTTAAGTATTTATGCTATGTTCTTTTATTCTATCCTTTAAAAAATAAGGAATCTATTAACACTAATTATGAGGTTACCATACTAAGCAATGAGATATGAAGAATCAAAGCAAATTAACCAATATTCTACTAGGAAATGATTCTTCTTTCTACCTCAGCAGACTTGATAACCTATCTCTTTAATCAACCTAATTTATACAACCAAACAAATCTCCCTAAAATATCTATAATTATAAAATAAGAATGTTGCATTAAAATAGGATTTTTAAATTAAACATAACAATACTTGGCTTATCCCAAATAATTCCAAAATCTTGCTTATATTTGACCACTTTCTATTCAGGAGTTGTAACAAAAGTCAATGTATTCCTCAAAAAGCTCAACAGAGAGTTGCCAAATGACCCAGAAATTCCACTCTAGATGGAATAACTAGAAAAATGAACCATTTGGAGACCTATTGGCATCTCTGCTGAAAAATGTACTAAATTGTTGGCATGCAAACAAAGAACTTCAAAATACTAAGGAGCTAAACATTTCCTTTGCAATTTTTTTCCCATCTATTTTCTTAATGAACTCACAACATATAAAACAAAGGTAAACTTCCAGTTAAGCTAGAGCTAAGTGATTGAGGTGGCTTTCCTTATACAATAGTGCTGGATAAATAATTGGAAAACTGGGCTTCTGCTGCAAATTTTTACTTTCCTGAGTCAAGTTTAGCTAATGTAAAAAAAAAAAAAAAAAAAAAAAAGATTGGCTGTGGGGGAGGGGACTGGGTGGGTGGGGAAGGGGACAGAGGGGAGTAAAAAGGGTAAAAGGAGGATGGATGTAATACAGCAACAATAAAATTAATTTTTTTAAAAAAGCACTTAAATTAATCCCAGATTCTTCTGTGTCATCTTAATACTTAGATATTTTTTATACTAGGACCTAATTACATGATTACTCTGAGGAAAATTTAAATGATAAGAAAATTAGAATATAATTCAAAAAGGATTTTATTCACTCCCCTGAAGTTCCAAGACAGCCCTATTTTTTTTTTTCTGGGCAATGTTGGTGAAAATCCATTTTGCCCAAATTGCTGGAAATGTGACAATCTAGACTCAAAGTGCTATGGGATTGGGTACCGATGCCAGAACTAATTAACTTAATACCTTATTCTTTCCCTCAAGTCACACACCAGAGAAAATCTGACTCTGTAAAACACACAGTTTGCTAACCACAAATATTAATTTTTAGGTCATATTTAGTAGCGTTCTGCCCAATTGGAAATCACTCTTTTTCCCCACTAAGATGCCTGGTTTTTACATTACTTCAGGATATAAAAATATTATTTAATCAGCCATTCAGGAGCCTGCTCTCCTGCATTCCATTAACACCTTCTAATACAGCATAAGCATTGAAAAGGCTATATTCTTGGACAAGCCAAGATGTTTTTGAAAAATTATTAGATCCCCCCTGAAGGATACTATACCCCAAATAAATGAGTCACAGAACTAACTGGAAGAAGGATAATATCTAGTTTTCAGAAATACAGTCAACTATAACAGTAAGGGGCTTTTTATTTCATGTTCAACTGCTGACCTCTCTCCCTGGCTAGAGTAGGGTTGGTGTAAAGGGTTGGGAGGAGAGGGCGAAGGTCATTATTTGAAAGCACTCAAGCAAACAATTTAAGCTAGTTGCATTATGTTTAAATTTTAATGAACTTATACTGATTAGAAGTCTAGATGTGCCATGCACAGAATACTCATAACCTATGAATATAAAATTTAGAAAAGTTAAAAACCCAGGACCTGAAATGTTTTTTAGAAGAATTATCGTGAGGGTCTCATTATCTACTCAAAAAGGAGAAGGAAAGATTTAGCAGGTAAGATGTTATGAAATAACAGATGTTCCGGAACTTAAGGGTACATAGTCACACAGCCTGTAACTCTTTTCTCAAATAATTGGCATAATGTTACTCAAACATGGCAAGTGAGGTGGATACATTAATAGGCAGTAAGGTCTTCTCCAGCCTGCCACACCGAACTGTACTGGGAAATGAAATGAACCTCCTCAGTTAGATGGGGAAATCTATCTCAGCATCCAGCACTAAGCTATAAGGTTAAGAAACATTCATTAAGTCATTAGGAAAATATGATACAATTCATGCCTTGTGTTAATTGACTTTCTTAAAAAGTCTATTAATTGAAAATAAAATGTTAAGTGCTACTAAATAGCACTTATAAAAATAAAACAATTCTCTGCCAACTACCAATATAAATGAATCTGGTTAATGCCACAAAATAAGAGACCATAAATCAAAACACAGCCCAAGGATGACTGCCTCAAAAACTCACCACCAAAACCTTATTCAGCAAAGTGACAAAAATGACACAATTAAAACATAATCATAAAAAACATCTTTGCCAAATTAAAGCAAGCTCTCTTGTTATAAATTTGTTTTGATAAATTAACTCTGCCAAAAACTTGGAAGATTCATGATGTGTAAAGTAAAGATTCCTTACAGGTTTACACTGTGGTTTTCAAGCCCCTAAACACTATATAATAGTGACTAAATTTAATCCAACTCTTTTCCATTTGAACTGAGTAGATCACATTACTATACCCACTTATACTTGAGCAGTTTTTCAACAAAACCCATAGGGCCAAAAATAAAACATAAAACCTATAAGGCCAAAAATAATTGATCTTACAACAGAAGATACTTACTCCCAGGGGAATATAATATACATCAATGTAAGTAAATATGTACATTTGTATTTAAATAGATATATATGATCTCTATATATTTGTTTACCAATTTGCATTCATATCTAAGATAAGTATATCCAACTCAGTATCCAATACAAG
This sequence comes from Noctilio leporinus, assembly GCA_004026585.1. NCBI lineage: Eukaryota > Metazoa > Chordata > Mammalia > Chiroptera > Noctilionidae > Noctilio > Noctilio leporinus. Next base: position 597,759 of record PVIW01000020.1, read on the forward strand.
TTAAATTTTGATACACAGTAAAGGGAAGGTAATGAAAATTCACTTAGTAGCCATGGCTAGTGTGGCTCAGTGGATTGAGCACCAGCTTATGAACCCAAGGGTCACTAGTTCGATTCCCAGCCAGGGCACATAACCAGGTTGCAAGCCAGGTCTCTAGCTAAGTCCCTAGCTGGAGGCAAGTGAAAGGCAACCATACAGTGATGTTTCTCTTCCTTTCTTCCTCCCTCCCTTGCCCTCTCTCCAAAAATAATGAATAAAATCTTTTAAAAAAAGAAAAAAGAAAATTCACACTTAAGTCTCTATGGTAGCAGCAGTTATGTTCAACTCAAAACAACAGGTACTGTACTTGCTACACTCATAAATGCATACTTACAAGGTTAGGAATGAAAATGGACTAAACCATTTTCATTGAAGGTAACTTGAGCAGAAGTTAACAATGTGCTGACAAAGATAAGGTATGAAAAAAGGGGTTGTATAATTAATAACCAAGATAAAACACTGTCTAAGGGGAAATAAAAAGAATATAGAGAAAAGACTTAAAGGGATAACGAGGTTTTAGGAATGTTTCTGAAATCTTGATTCAGTGATCCTATGCTTTATTTAAACTCTGCTTCACTGGCAAGAAAAGAATTTTATGAGGTAGGTATTATGCAGTGGAAGTAACAAAGCATTATTCAATGGTATTGTCTATTCAATTCTGTCACTGATTTTGGATCTATTCCTAATGGTGACTAAAAGCTTTCCAAGTTGAAAATGCTAAAAGAAACAAAGGCAGAGAGCAGTGCAACCGTGAAACAACCTACAAAGGGTGGGGGTGGGGTTGAGGTGGGTCCTTCACATTTAGACAGCACTGGCAGAGAGAGGCTTTTTCATATTTCTAAAGTTGTATTATTTTTTAAATGTTCAGTAATATGTTTCACCTGATTCAATTTGTTCCATTGATAAAAGCAGGCTAATATATTGACATGTCAACTGTAAAAGAGTATGGCATATTTTTTAATGTGGCATATTTTTAACATCAATTTGCAAAAGTCTTTATGATCAAAAAGAATTAGAATTAAGAAATGTTATAATTTTGGCTAAATTAAGTACATTTTAGAGGATTTTTAAAATGAACACTTAGGAGCAGTTCCTGGTCTAGAGCAATGGATTAAAATGAACACTTAGGTTTCATCAGACCTATGTAAGATTGGTCAAGAATCCAACCATTCATCAAATTTACTGGCAATCAAAACCTGAGTCCTACGTGAACCCAGACGACAACCTATAGCCAAGGAGCTGAATATTAGTAGATCATTAACAGAGAAAAATCAAACCAAGTAATCAACTTTTAGACACGATTGCTCACTTTAAAGCTGCCCAAAAATCCAAAAATCCTGCTATATTTTTATGAGTATGCATTCTCATTCCAGACAACTGGTTCACACCTGCTTCTCTCTCCTTTCCCCACACCTGACTCCAACCTCGGCGACTGACCTCTCTCAGTTTTGGAAAACAAAAGCCTTTTTGTTTTAATTCTTTATTTTATTGACTAGCATTGCTGACACTGTGCAACATGTGTGCACTTTGAATGGTTTTATTTGTTTTGAGGTTGTGTGATATTTTTCCCCTTTATTTCTTCTTTCCTCGTTTTTTAATTTTATTGTTTTCATTTACAGTTGTCCCAGCATTTCCCCCCATTGCTCTCCTCTGCCCTGCTCACCTCCCACTCCAAAATTACAAATCCCTGCACGGATTCCCATTTTTCTTTCTCCTGTTTCTAGGGAGAAGTGCCCCTCCTCCAATCAAGACTAAGCCCGCTACATGCGCTCTTGACCTTCCACAGGGCTTTTCTGGCTCATCCAAGGGTAGAAAGTGCAGGAAGTACCACAACTAACTTCCCTCCTCTTTACCTTTAAAAATATTGATACTACCCATTTGTCAAAAGTAACTGTTTCCTCCTATGTTATGGAAGCTCCATGAGAGCAAATACGTTGTCTTGTTCACACTGGCTCTACAACACGTGAAAGAATGCTCATATGTAGTAGGTGTGCAGTAAATATGCCTTGAATACTTGTTGAAAATTACATTCTCTACTCATGTCACCCCCGTCACCAGCACTATCCATTGATACAACCCCAACTACACTCCCCAAAAATTAATCACTCCCCACAATGTTTGTATTCCTCTTACAACACAGGGGGAACTTTTTAAAAATATTTCCCCTTATTTTGATTCTCATGTCACACTATAAAATAAGGCACACAGAGGAAAGACTGTGCCTTATTATTTTCCATTTATTGGATTCTAAATCATGCCAAAATGCTTTATAAATTAATTTCCAACTCATCTCATATTTCTCGCAAGAAATGTGTAAAAAACATTTATTTTATGAATAACAAAAATTACTGTATTTGCAAAAGTCATTTACACATAAAATTTACAAATAGAGTGCCACTTAATTTGATGGAAAGATAGAGAAAACTGAAAACTAAAAATGTTTTTTCCCCAACATCATAGACTAAGACCATGAAAAAGTCAATTACCTACTCTTTATCTGACTGACACCAAAAAAAAAAGCTTTTATTTTCCACCAATTCACATCCTTATATTTCAAGATATTTGTTATTAAGGAAGTAGTTGGTAATTTTATTTTGCCCATTAACAGATAAAATTTTAGTTAATTAATTGTACTAAATAAAACACAGTGGGGGAAATCTATTAACATAAACAAAAATGATTTTTTTCCTGGGCCATATCACACAGAGCTAAACAAAGCCATTTTTAAAAAACTCCCTCAGTATAACAGCTACTTTCCTGTGTGGATTCCTACAAGGTAATGATTATACAAGAAAAACACCTAATTTCCTTTTTTCTTGAATTTTGGTGTTTCCCAAGAAAGTTACATTCACAATGTGGAAACTGATGTTCTCAGAACAATCTCACATACTTATTAACCCTAGTAAACATAAAAATTAAATTAAATATCAGCAATTTGGAGCTTCTGGTTAATCATAAAGGGAATAAACAATGAAGCAAGAAACTCCATGTTAATCCACCCTGTCAATCTATCAATTCATTTCCTTAAAGTGAAATGACAGATTGTACTGAAAAGTAATAAGATAAAGCCATGTTTGTGTGCCTAAAAAATCAGCCAGTCCAGTTTCTGGTACAGTTAACATATATGGCAAAATGACATGGCCAAGACTTAGAGAGACTAGCATTATCTATAAACTATAAGCTTACAATTTATAAGTTGTTTTAATAGTGATCAAATAAAGTTATTATGATTTCAATACTGTTATTTGCATGAATGATTACAAACTATTTTTAGCCCATTAGTTCTGTAATTCATTAAACAATTGTTTTAATTTATTCAAAGTGAAAATAAATATCCATGTAAAAAGTGAATGAAACACAAATTTTCAAATTTTTCAAATTAAATACATTGCCCATCTCATTTTTTATTGCTCCACATCTAACTATTCTCATGTTTTTTAAGAAGCACCAGTGACTTCAGTCAATCATGTCCAATTTTTAGGATGCCTTTAGAACCGAAGTCTAAGACAAGACCACAGCTAACAAAAAGCAAGTACTTGGCTGCTTCACAGCAGGATACAGATTCCTTTTTCTAAGCAGAATTCCAGACATTCCATGTGTTTCCCATAAAAATACATGCCCATTTTAAAGTAGGCGAGCCTGAATTCATACTAGCATAAAATAGCCAAGAAATGCACTTATCACAAAAAGGCTTACATTTGCTCTTGTAAGCAAAATAGAGATTCTATCCTTCCTCTTCCTCTCAGCACTTCCTTACAAAGACACTGGACCCTGTAAAGGGATAAGCTTTCAATCCAAAGAAAAATATTAGATCAGGAGAGTTTTTAGGAAAAGTAAATGAAGTGTTTGATTCTCTCTGCCCCCAAAATACGAGTCCTTAAAAAAAATTTGAAGCCCTGGCTGGTGGCACAGTGGATAAGGCACTGTGATCCTGAAGGTCAATGGTTCAATTCCCAGCCAGGGCACATAACCAGGTTGCAAGCCAGGTCTCCATCCAGGTCTGTCGCTGGAGGCAGGTGAAAGGCAACCATACATTGATGTTTCTCTCCCTACCCATCTCTTTAAAAATAATAAATAAAATCTAAAAAAAAGAATTAACATTTAAAAAAAAAGATTTGAGTACTATTTAAAGGTCATCATTTCTCATAATTCAATAACCTACTTAAGGATATAAATGAAAAGTACCATTTTTTTAACTGGACAACACAAACTAAAACATAAAGAATACTATTTTTAACAAAGATAAGAATTTTTATTTTAGATGTAAGACATAAGAATAAAATCTTGGTTCTTAGTCTTTGTTCTGACAAACACATAGCTTAATGTAAGTGGGATTTATAATGGTCTATGTCCATCCTTAGATGATCATAGCAGTGAGGTAGAATAGGACTGTGTGAGCCTTTTAATAAAATATAAAATGTAATTAATAATTATATATATATAACTTTAATAAATATAATAGTTATTATAATTGTTATTTTATATGTGCATATGCAATTCCATGATGTAAAAGAGTATAAAAACAAATACAATAATTAAGACATGTGTAATATCCTTTATTCCAGCTTTTTTTTTTTTTTAAGATTTTATTTATTATTTCCAGAGAGAGAGGAAGGGAGTGAGGCAGAGGGGAAGAGAAACATCAATGTATGGTTGCCTTTCACCTGCCTCCAACTATGCACATGGCTGGAGACCTGGCTGGCAACCTGGTTATGTGCCCTGGCTGGGAATCGAACCAGCGACCTTTGAGTTCACAGGCTGACGCCTTATCCACTGTGCCACCAGCCAGAGCCTATTCCAATTTTTAATGTATTACACAAAGTTGGTCCTATAACAGTTCAGCTTCAATAAATTGACAATCAACATTTTTGCCAGCAAAGCACATATATAATACCCAAAAAGGATAGAAGATCCACTGCCATGCTTTATGCAACTAGAACCACTTAATTTTAGTTCTCATATTAGAATAAAATCATCACGCTTATTCCAAGACAGTCTTTTCCAACCCTCCTAGAAACTGGAAATTAATCTATTTCCCTGCTTACTGATAGCAATGCTATGAGTTTGGTTTTTTTATCTAAATCTGGAGGTAATGTTTAAACACAAATTTTAAACCATCCTGGTAAGATTAATTTCTAAAACATTACATAGATATGAAAGCAAATATTCACTCTACACCACTAATGACCATTGAATTAGATTGCAGAGAGACCAAAAGTCCCTGTATTCACCACCTGGAATTTATTTATTCAAACATTATTGAGTACCTACTGTGTGTTAACCAATGTTTGGGTGGATAAATCTATTCTAATAGTAATTATTTTGGTAAACAGAAACAGGAACTGAAGAAACATTTGGACCAAAAACCCACACATGAAAATGACAGAAAATATGCTCCCATATATTAAGAATAAATTAAAGAATCATATTAGATGTAAACTAAAAAGCAGTGGTTATTACTCTTTTAATGGTGTGCAAAAGAACATGGAAGAAAGGTCAGCTGGTCAACTGGTTCAACTAGAATGCTGAACCCAACTTATTTCAATAGTCAGGAACAGCTGTCAGCCTTTAGTCAACTGCTATCTGGTCAACTACTATCTCACTAAGGCCACTTGCTGGGAAGCCTAATAGGGCTGCTATGTTATACTGCATGCTATTCAATGTTACCAATACCTTAAATACAAAGCAAATACTGAATATTGAGGCATGTGATAGAAATTCCTGGGAGTCATAAACTTCTAACTGTATGGTAAGCACCTATGCAACATTTTTATAAACAGAATCTGAGAAGTATATTTTCTTCTTGGAATTCAGTCGTGTTCTTTACCGAATTTAAAACCAAGCCAAATATATGCTTTTTGAGTGAAAGGGAGGCTGTAAAAATAACGTTTTGACACACTGACAGAAAAATGTCACCTCCTGCAGAGAAACAGAGGTGTTGAAACAAATCAGGTTGATTCTTGTTTTTATTAATGTTTAATCATTTACAGGACATATTTCATTTGCAATAAAAATACTTGTTCATCAAGTTGAAAGATGAATTTCAATTGCTTTGAGTATTTTAACATTAACTGGATTAAGATAGGGAACCAGCAAAAAGGGCAAAATGCAAAATCTACTAAGTCACTTTTTTGGTGTGCTGGGGAAAGAAAAGAATTTTAAAATAAAAATTTTATTATTTTATCCTTCAGCTAATTATAATTAATTAAATACATGGTAAAAGTAGAAAAGTAACCTAACTTTTTCAGTGGACTTTCTTTTTTAAAAAAATCAACTGTCTGTGTGGGATGAGGGAATCAGAGATTCATTCTGTAAAGCCTGTGTTAATGTTTAATTTGGTTGTGTTTTAAAGAACCCAAAGGTTCCTGCAGACTGTTTTCATTCTATGCCACTACCCCACTCCTGGGCAGAGCCACCAAATTTTAGTGCCACCCCCATAAAAGCCAAGGGAGTGAGTTTATTTTTCCCAAGGTTCAACAGAGATCTCTTGTGCTTAGTGTGAGGGCAGTGGATTCCTGCATTAATGCATATTTTTATTAAGCTCTCAATTTATTTCAGCATGCTACAGATATTTTCCAAAGGTTTTTTAAACCCTGTAGTTTTGTGACTTAAAATCCAAAATATAGCCATGAATAATACCACATAACTAAATATTCCTTATCCAAAATGAATAATGCAAAAATCTCTCACACCAACCAATCCCAGAATTAAATTATTGTAGATTTAATTTTCAGTAGAAAATGTCCAAATAGTCCCCAAAGTTTCCAGAGCCTCTCTTGTCTCAGCAGGGAGCTGGCTTCCCCAAAGGCACAGAGAATGCAACTAGTCGCCTGCTACCAAGGTCCCACTGAGTTCTGGGCTCCACATACTTCCAAGTCAGCAAGTAGAAAAGGGGGGATATCAAGGCTCTCCAGGGCACAGCGCCTGTAAAGGCGGTGGTGATGAGTCTGGGGTCTGGAGACAACGAATCCAGGGAGGGCCTCCTGGCTTCACCCATTACTAATTGTTGTGTCAAGCTCCAACTTCCTCCAAGTCAAGATGAAGGTAAAAGGTCTGCTTTGGGAAACTGGGTGAGCATCTTAGTGAAATGCTGAGGATAAGGCTCCCATTACAGTGGCTGCCACCGGGATGCTCAGCACAGGGGCAATCACTGTTAATGCGTTTTGTTCTAAGCACTGAGCTCAGCCAAACACTCCGTCTGTCAGCTGTGCTTGGAAGGGGCCTGGCTGCTAGCAACATGATTGCCTGTCTTACTCTCTCTCTAGAAATTTTTTTAAAAATCACTAGTTGAAAGGTAAAGGCAAGGAAAGATATTTTGGCATTGTGATTCCTTTCAGCACTTAAAGAATAAAACAACCAGTACCTTCAGCACGCTCAAGGGAAAATCTAGATCAGTAGTTTGAAACTGTATCAGGTAGACTGGAAGTTACAAAAATTAATTATACATAATGATACATAATAATAATGGTAGCCCTGGCTGGTGGCACAATGGATAAGGTGCCAGCCTGCAAACCCAAAGGTCATTGGTTCAATTCCCAGCCAGGGCACATAACCAGGTTGCAAGCCAGGTCTCCAGCCAGCTCTGTAGCTGGAGGCAGGTGAAAGGCAACCAGACATTGATGTTTCTCTCCCTCTCTGCCTCTCTCCCTTCCTCTCTCTCTGGAAATAATAAATAAAATCTTTTAAAAATAATAATAAAATAAAACATTATAAAAGAACCATTTGAGTCAGTTATAGACCTTTAATAATAATAATAATAATAGTAATAACAGATTCAATTTAACACAACAACCTTGGAGAAAATGTCATGCAAGTTTTTCAGATAACATGCTGAGTCAGAGTAGTTATTAAAATCTCTAATGAATCAAGGAAGATACAAATAAATGGAAGCATATACCATACTCATGGATGGGAAGAATTAACATCATTAAAATGTCCATACTACCCAAAGCAATCTACAGATTCAATGCAATCCCAATTAAAATACCAATGACAGACTTCACAGAAATAGAAAAAATACTTCAAAAATTTATATGGAGCCAAAAATGCCCACGAATAGCCACAGCAATCTTGAGAAAGAAGAACAAGGTAGGAGGAATCACAATACCAGACTTCAAACAATACTACAAGGCTACTGTCATCAAAACTATCTAGTACTGGCATAAGAATAGACATATAGATCAATAGAACAGAATAAAGAGCCCAGAAATAAACCCAGGACTCTATGGTCAACTAATATTTGACAAAGGGGGAAGGAACATCCAATGGAGTGAACAGTCTCTTCAACAAATGGTGTTGGGAGAACTGGACAGCAACATGCAAAAAGATAAAACTAGACCACCAACTGACACCATACACCAAAATAAACTCAAGATGGATAAAGGATTTAAACATAAGCAGTGCCACCATAAAGGTCCTGGAGAAAAATATAGGCAGTAAACTTTTGGATATCCTACACCGAAATATGTTTACTGATACTTCATCAACGGCAAAGGAAATAACAGAACAAATCAACAAATGGGACTATATCAAATTGGAAAGTTTCTGTTCAGCTAAAGAAAACATCAGCAAAATTCAAAGGGAACCAACTATATGGGAAAACACAATTGCCAATGATACCTCAGACAAGGGTCTGATCTCCAAAATATCTAAAGAACTAATGCGACTCAACACCAGGGAGACAGACAGCCCAATTCAAAAATGGGCAAAGGACCTGAACAGACAACTCACTGAGGAAGATATACAAAGGGCCCAGAGGCATATGAAAGAATGCTCAACATTGCTAGTCATCAGAGAGATGCAAATTAAAACCACAATAAGATACCACCTCACACCTGTCAGAATGGCAATCATCAAGGGGAGCAAAAAGGGGATGGATGTAATACAACAACAATAAAATTAAAAAAAAAAAAAAAAAAAGAATGGCAATCATCAACAAATCAACAAACAACAAGTGTTGGCGAGGATGTAGGGAAAAGGGAACTCTGGTGCACTGTTGGTGGGAATGCAGGCTGGTGCAGCCACTATGGAAAACAGTATGGAGTTTCCTTAAAAAACTAAAAATGGAACTGTCTTTTGATCCAGCAATTCTACTACTTGGACTATATACCCAAAGAATCCTGAACCACCAATTCATAAGAACCTATGTACACCTATGTTCATAGCGGCACTATTTACAATAGCCAAGTCCTGGAAACAGCCGAAAGGCCCATCAGTGGATGATTGGATCAAAAAACTCTGGTACATTTACACAATGGAATACTACACAGTAGAAAGAAAGAAAGAACTCCTAACCTTTGCAACAACATGGATGGAACTAGAAAGTATTAATTATGCTTAGTGAAATAAGCCAGTCAGTGAAGGACAAATACCATATGATCTCACCCATTACAGGACAATAATGAACAAAACTAACAACAAGCAAAACAGAACCAGATATTTGAATACAGTGAATAGGCCTTCAGTGGTCAACGGGAAGGGGGTTGGGGGGAGGGGGGAGGCAGAGGCAAGGAAGGGAAGCAGTTTAGACAAGAACCTAGTATAAAGGAACCATGGACATGGACAACAGGTGGGATTGACTTTGGGGGGAATGGGTGGGTGGGGAGGAGGACAGAGGGGAGCAAAAAGGGGATGGATGTATTACAACAACAATAAAATTAAATTTAAAAAAAAATCTCTAACGAGCACTCAGCTGGTAAAGAGAAGAGCCAGGGTTCAAATCCAAGTCAGTTTCATTCCAACTGCCCATAACCACTATAACATATTCCAAGTGTCCTCCTCACAAGCTATAAACTTCATACAATAGCACCACATGATGGGATGATATGAATAGAATGGGGTAGGATAGAAATGTATAACATGTTCATTACAGAAGTATGTAGACTAAATAATGGAAAGAAAGGGTCAAGCTCTCTACATACTACAGAACACTCTGTAGGAAGGGTCAACCTAAACAGGGGGCCACTTAATCATCTGATAATTTTAGGACTAAACAATAGGCAGCACAGGATAATTCTGAAACATTTCACTCTCAGGAAGTGTAAATCCTAAAGCAAATATGAAATATTAAGTCTCTCAGTGAAATATTGCCCAACTGTTTCTAAAGAGGAAGCTAACTAATAACAATAAAGAATATGGGCATTTTTAATACAGGCATTTAAAAAACTCTTTTAACTAAGGAATAAGTGCAACAATCTCATGAAAAAAAATTAATTTTTAACCACAAAATTAGACTAATTTAATTCTTAAACTCACAACATATATACTTATCTTTCCTTAATAGTTTATGAATGATCTGATTCTGTAGTTAATAATTTGTTTTTATGTTTGTATGTTTTAGATAATATATTACACTCTCATGAACCCATCACCTCACACAAGAACTAGAATATTAACAATAACTTACATCTAGCAGTGGTTCTCCCATTCCATCTGTATTAACATTATCCTGAATCGTGTATTTATCATTGACTTGTTTTTAATATACTTTATAATTAGATGTATATCTTAAAAGCACATTGCTTAGTTTTAGTTATTTTTAAGACGTTAGAAGTTTAAGACATTAGAAGTTTAAAGGAGGAAGATAGATATGTTAATAGATTCAGAAATGCATTTGATAAAATTGATATAAATTCTTGATAAATCTCTTAGTGAATTAGGACTAGAGAATGGAATATCCTTAACCTGGTTTAATTTTTATAAACTATATAATAAATATTACATTTAATGGAAAAACATTAAAAGTGTGGCCTTTAAAACCAAGAACAAACAAAGAATGTCTATTATCATACTTCTAGTCAATATTGTCATGGAGTTCCTAAACAGAAGAAAAAAGGCAACTAAATGTAGAAAAGGAAACAAAAAATGTCAACTATGACTCTAAACATAAAAGACCAAAATAATCTTAAAGTTACTATTTTTATATTTTTAATTTTTGTAAATTTCATTTATTTATTTTCAGAGAGAGGGGAAGGGAGGGAGAAAAAGAGGGAGAGAAACATCAATGTGCAAAAGAAAGGTCAACTGAGATTGGCCTCTCCAATGCTCCCAACAGGGACCTGGCCTGTAACCCAGACACGTGCCCTGACTGGGAATCAAACCAGCGACCTTCCAGTTCACAGGCCAGTGCTCAATCCACTGAGCCACACCAGCCAGAGCTATATTTTTTATGATTGTATTTTCCCCATTACCACATATCCCCTTATACCCACCACTCCACAAAATCACCAAACTGTTGTCCATGTCCATTAGTCCTTTGTCCTTTTTGCTTGATCCCTCCACCTTCTAACCACCCCCTGAGCTGTGAGCCTGCTCTCTATATATGAGCATCTGTCTCTATTTTGCTGTTAAATTCAATTTGTTCATTAGATTCCACATATGAGTGAAATCATATGGTATTTGCCTTTCCTTGACTGTCTTATTTCACTTAGGATAGTGTTCTCCAGGTCTATCCATGCTGTCACAAAAGGCAAAATTTTCTTTTCTTATGGTCAAGTAGTATTCCATTGTGTAACTTTCCTATAGTTGTTTTATCCACTCACCTACTGATGGACACTTGGCCTGCTTCCGTATTTTGGCGATTGTAAAAAGCACTGCAATTAACATAAGGGTGCTTATGTTCTTTTGAATTATTATTTTGGGTTTCTTTGGATATTCCCAGAAGAGTACTACTGGATCAAAAGGCAAATCCATTTTTAATTTTTTGAGGTATCTCCATACTGCTTTCCACAATGGCTGCACCAGTCTGCATTCCCATCAAGAGCACAAAAGGGTCCCCTTTCTCCACATCCTCACCCACACTTATTGTTTGTTGATTTATTGATGATAGCCATCTGACAGGTGTGAGATGGTATCTCATTGTGGTTTTAATTTGCATTCCTCTGTTGATTAGTGATGTTAAGCATCTTTTCATATGCCTATTGACCATCTGTATGTTTTCTTTAGAGAAATGTTTATTCAGGTCCTTTACTTATTTTTTAATTGGATTATTTGCCATTTTGGGTGTTGACTTTTATAAGTTCTTTATAAATTTTGGATATTAACCCCTTATCAGATGTATCAGCTAATATGTTCCCCCATTCTGTGGAATGTCTTTACATTTTGTTGATGGTTTCCTTTGCTGTGAAAAAAAAAAAAAAAAAAAAACTGTTTAAGTTGATGTAGTCTCATTTGTTTATTTTTTCTTTCATTTCCCTTGCTTGAGGAAGTACATCATATAAAACATTGCTATGAGCAATGTCTGAGATTTTACTGCCTATATTTTCTTCTGGGATTTTTATGGTTTGGTGTCTAACATTTAAGTCTTTAATTCATTTTTAACTTATTCTTGTGTGTGGTATAAGAAGGTGGTCTAGTTTCATTTTTCTGCATGTATATTCAATTTTCCCTGCACCATTTATTGAATAAACCATCTTTAGCCAATTTTATGTGCTTGCTTCCACTGCCAAATATTAATTAACTATAACAGTGTAGGTTTATATCTGAGTGCTCTATCTTGATCCATTGGTCAATGCATCTGTTTTTATGTCAGTACTATGCTGCTTTGATGGCCATGGCCTTCTAGTATAGCTTGATATTAAGTAGCATGATTCTCCAACTTTGTTGTTCTTTCTCAGATTGCTGTTGTTATGTGGGGCCTGTTGTGGCTCCATATAAATTTTTTAAGTACTTGTTCTAGTTCTGTGAAATACATCATTGGTATCTTTATAGGAATAGTGTTGAATCTATAGATAGCTTTGGATAGTATGAAATTCTATCTATGGATAGATAGAATGATGTTAATTCTTCCTATCCATGAACATAGTAGGTGCATCCACAAACCCTATGTGCTTATTTGTATCTTCTTCAATTTCTTTCTTCAATGTCTAATAATTTTCCAAGTACATGTCTTTCACATCTTTAGTTGGATTTATTCTTAGGGATTTTTAAAAGCAATTGTGAATGGGATAGTTTTCTTAATTTCCCTTTCTGTTAGTTCATTACTGGCATACAAAAATGCAACTAATTTCGGGATATTAATTTTGTATCCTGCTACTTTGCTGAATTCATTTATCTGTTCTAGTGGTTTCTTGGTGGAATTTTTAGAGTTCTCTATGTACAATATAATGTCATCTGCACATAAAGACAATTTTACTTTTTCCTTTCCTATCTGGATGCCTTTTATTTCTTCTTCTTGTCTGATTGCTATGGCTAGGACTTCCAGTACAATGTTGAATAAAAGAGGTGAAAGCAAACATCCCTCCCTGTCTTATTCCCCATCTATAAGGGGAACACTTGTAGTTTTTGCCTGTTGAGTAGGAGGATACTGGCAGTGGGTTTGTCATATACGGCCTTTATTATGTTTAGACATGTTCCCTCTATTCCCACTTTGCTGAGAGTTTTTATCATAATAGGTGCTGGATTTTATCAAATGCTTTTTCTGCATCTATTGATAATATCATGTGGTTTTTATTCTTCATTTTGTTTATGTGGTGCATCACATTTATTGATTTGTAAATGATATTGTCAACCTTGCATTCCCAGAATAAATCCAACTCTATCATGATGCATTGCTGCATTCAGTCTGCTAATAATTTGTTAAGGATTTTTAGCATCTATGCTCATCATGGATATCGGCCTATTATTTGTTTTGTAGTATCTTTACATGGTTTTGGAATTAGGATAATGCTGGCTTTGTAAAAAGAGCTTGGGAATCTTCCCTCCTCTTGAATTTTTTGAAACAGTTTGAGAAGGGGAGGTGTTAACAAGATCAATATATGAAAACCAATCACATATCTATATACCAGCAATAAACAGCAAATATATCATTTTAAGAGGCAATTTAAAATCACATATAAAATATCAAGTATAACTAAGAATAAGTATTTTTAAATAGATGTAAAATTCAAACAGAAAAATTTTTTTAAACTTCATTAGGATACATTAAATAATAACTAAATAAATTAAGAACTGTACCAGGTTTACAATTAGGAAGACCTAATATCATCAAGATGACATTCTCTCTAAATTGACCTTCAAATTCAATATAATGCTAATCAAAATCCTATATGGGTTGTTCATGGAACTTTAGCTCATTTTAAAATTCACATGGAAGAACAGAGAGCCAAGACATTCTGAAAAAGAGAGCAAGAGAATGCTTTATCCTGTCAGATAGTAGGACTTCTTATAGAGCTCATTTAAATAGTAGATATTGTCCTATGGAACATAATAGCCCAGAAAAAATCACACACACACACACATAATTTTAATACATGATAAAGATGGTAAATTATATGATAAAATTGAAAATTAAATCTATTTCACATCATACAAAAACTATTTCCAGCTGGATCAGAACTTAAAGTATTAAAAAAAAAAGTTAAAATATTAGTGGAAAATACCTTTTATTTCTCTTGAAAGGGAAGGCTTTCTTTTAAAAAACCACAATAACATTCATTATAAAATAAAATATTAATAAATCTGACTGTTAACAGCAAGGAAATCTAATTATTAAAAGTCACTTTAAAAGACTATACTTTCAGGGATTGTTTCTATAGTTTGTTAAAAGTCACCTTAGAGAAAGTAAAAAACAAGTTATAAACTGGGAAAGGATATCTCCCACTTACATAATCACCAAAGGGTTAGTATCAAGACTATATTTAAAACTCCTATAATAATAGTAAGAAAAGCTCAACCAAACCAATTTTTAAAAGGTAGGCAAAAGATATAAGTAGGCATTTTTTTAAAAGAAATACCTGGGAATAAGTACTCAAATAAATATTTAACCTCATCATTGATCAGAAAAATGCAAATAAAGCCCACTATAATTAACCCACATCATCAACCAAAACTTAAAAGTCTGATAAATACCAAAGTGTTTAGAGAGAATATACATGAACAAAGATTCTTAAGTATTGTGGGTAAGAATGTAAATTGGTACAACTACTTTGGAAGGCAGTGTTGCATTATCTCGTAAATTTGAACATTCAGATAAATATTTGATGACCCAGAAAAGTCCTAGATGGAAATGAGAGGGAACTCTTATTTATGTGTAGCAGACAACACATCCATGAATCTTCATGGCAACAGCAATCATAAAAACAAGTCTGGAAATAAGCCAGACAGATGTCTATTGACCAGAAAACATTAAATAAATTTAGGTATCTTCCTACTATGAAATGTTATACTGCCCTCAAAAGAGCACACTACTGATGCACACACAAAAAGTATATAGGTAAATCTTGAAAACATAATACTGTCTGGAAAATTAAGTCCCCAAAGATTACTGATACCAGCACACCATTTCATCCTATATAATAAACTCAAATACAAAATTTAAGGATGTATTAAACCAGGAATCAAAGAATAATCAAACTAAAATCCTTACTTCTCTTAAAACTTATCCTAAAAGTATAAATCTGTAGCATTTCCATGGTGTAATATGCAATCTACTTACTTTACTTGATAAATAAAATTACTTCATCATGAGCAAATGAAATACAAATGGAAAAAGCTAAAAGTGTGCAGTAATAAATGTACTACCACCTTCATTATTTATTTGGAAGACCTTGCTTGTTTAGTTAAAGAGAGAAATCACCCTCTCAGTCATAACGACAATTGTGAAGAACTCTAGTGAACCAGATAAATATTAGTCATATTTTTGTGAAAAGGTACATAATGGGAAACAGCTTATTCACATAATTTATCTTGCCACACTTGGTACAGTGTCCATTTGTAGCCATTTTTTACTGAATGGGGAAGGCCATACATTTGCTCAAAGATCATTTCTGAGCCCAGTAAGGAAATATTTTAGCTCCTAAATTAGAAGCCTGAAGAACTTGGCAGCCTTCATATATGGGAAATCTATTGAGTAGTGAATGGAATAATTATTCCTAAGGACTGTGTATTCTGGACATGCAAATGCAGAAATGCAGCTCGGAGCTCCATGAAAGCCATATTGCTCTCTCAATTCTCAACGCTAAAGGTTGGGGGGGGGGGGGGGTCATCCCTTCTTAATATTATTAGTCTATTCTGATAACAAATAACTACCTTCAATTGTCAGATTATTTAATATACAAGTTATATAAATGCAACTAATCAACCTGTTGTCCTGAACAACAGAAAATATACATTTTCTGTTCTGAATACTAAAGTAGTGGTGAGTGAGTACTGGAGAATCTGCAAATTAAATACAATAGCATCACCATGAGTTTTCAGTACTATAACTATTTAGGTTCCAGTCACATGCCATATATATATATATATATATATATATATATATATATATATATATATATATATAAAATAAGGGGTTTTCTCCTTTGAAAAAGGGAATAAAATAGTGGTAAGAGTTTTAAGCAACATGAGTTTAGTGTTTCTTATCAACCATTCCAAGTGTCAGAGTAGTGTCCTATTTTCAGTGGCAGAAAATATCAAGACACTAGGAGAACAGGTAGAAAAGCTCCCACAAAACTATGAAAATGAGAACACCAGGCAAATAATAGATGCCTTGTTAAGAAATGAGGATAATGAAAGGGATTCCATTTTCTAAACCAATAATTTTCTAATTATTAGGTAAGTGATTCATGAGATGCAATAACCAAAACACAAATATTTTTATGTCTTATTAAATATTACAGAATACCATAATTTCCAAAGAACCCATATATGCATTCCAAAACCACTTGCATATATTGACAATGTTAGTGACATGTCAAGTAATACATTTCTGCAGAGCATGGACTTGAGCTTAATCATAATCTGTCCCCCAACTAGACTGTAAGCTAAGAGCAGGGACTGTTCTATTTATTATTGTATCCCAAGGGCATAATATAATATTCATGCTTAGGAAATATTTTTTTGACTGAATAAATGAACTTGACATGATGTCAAGAGCCTTTAAATTTTTTCACACCCCTTTAAACCACTAATACCACTCCTAGGAATTTACCCTAAGGAAACTATCAGAGACACAAAGATAAGTAAACAAGGATGTCTGTTGCAGCATTATTTATAATAACACAAAATCTGTATGTTCAACAACAAGGGTATTAGTAAAATGTGGTATATTACACAATGTAATATAGTACTAGCAGTTATTAAAAAGCATATTTACAAAGTGTAATTATTGACAAGGGTAATTTACATAATGTAACATATATACAACCTATATAATGCACATAAAATGTATACAACTGCATTCTAATTTATTATATAGGTATGCACATGTATATTTGTATCCATAGAAAAAGAACATTTAGAAAAAGTACACCAAAGTGTTAAAAGTAGTTACATATTGCTAATAAATAGAACTTAGCAGTCAGTATATTTAAAATCTTACAAAAATAGTTAGTCTTAATAAATGAAACATAAATGAATTTAGTTACTAACAAACATACTCTTATCAATAAGCTATCCAACAATCACAATAAAAGCATTTAGCATTTAGTTTTCTAAGACAGAAATGAGACATTCATAAGGAAGAGGAAAATATGTAAATACAGTTTAAACACCACAAGAGCAACTCCACCAAAATGAGCACATGCTTTAAAAATAGTCATGCAAATAAATTATCTCATTGGAAAGGTAAATATTAGTGAATATTTTTTTGAAATATAGACGCATTCATAGAGTAATGATAACAGTGGAATACACTTTATAAAAATACTTTAAATTCTTTTAAAATAACAAATACAGTTGTTTCCAAATTTTGCTTTCTAAAAATAAAATTCTGCTACCAATTCTTATCAAGGATGTCTGCTTTTCCCCCTTTAGTATTGTTTTATGCTATTGCTACCTAAATTCAATGACTATATCAGAATTCTTGACTCATTAGATGGAAACAATGCACCACATGGCAGGAAAGCCATCTGAAGTCACATGTCCCACTCGCCTCCCTTGTAATCTCTGTGCACCGAGACACAAAAGTTGCTAAAATTAAACGGTAGAGACCAAATTCACTGACAGGTGATCAAAAGGTTGTTAGGATTTTTTTTTTTTTAAGATTTTATTCATTATTTTCAGAGAGAAGGGCAGGGAGAGAGGAAGAAAGGGAGAGAAGCATCAGTGTATGGTTGCCTTTCACCTGTCTCCAGCTAAGGACCTGGCTGGCAACCTGGTTATGTGCCCTGGCTGGGAATCGAACCAGCAACCTTTGGGTTCGCAGGCGGGCACCTATCCTCTGAGCCACACCAGTCAGGGCTAGGATTTTTAATTATTCAGGTATTATTTTGTTGTTGTTGTTGTTGTTTTAATCTAGGAAATGTCCCCACTATAAAGGTCTCTCAAAACAATTGAAAAGGCAAGTGTGGATCTTGCCTGGGTGTTAGGCTATTCGTAGGCACACATTCACTTACTCAGCTGAGTTTACTATGCTGTTTAGTGTCTTTGGTCAGTTTCACTCCTTGTTAATTAAAACAAGCTAAATAGATTTTCATAAAATTTTTGTAAGTTCTGTACTCCAACAACGAATATTAGGGTTTTAAGAAAGATGGAGAGTAGTTCAGTATAATTATTGGAGTAGCCTAGGAGTCCACATAAGCTAAAAGCTAAGCAATGAAGAACTCTGAGTATCTTAAATCAAGCTTTAGAAACCAAACAGATCTGAACAAACATTGCAAGTCCATGTATATTTTTCTGAACTGTTGCCCTGGGGAAAAGAATGTCTGCCTTAAGTAACACCCAAATTTTGATCATAATCTCAGCTACTAATAATACTATATCTGAAATGACACAGAATTTGATATAAAGATATCCTAATTAAACAGGAGACTTTACTACTACATGCAAGCAGTATCACAGATACCAACAAAAACACTGATGTTAAAGCATTTTAATGATTCATCAGTGGTAAGAAATCTATTAACAGGGGAACCCCCAACAATGTCACCAGTGGTGATGTTACCACAGGTGTGCTCCTGCTTTATAATTTCCATTTGTCACAGACACAAATTTTAACAATAACATTTGAAATAGCCACCAGGTGGCTTTTCTAACTCTGAATCATTCAGCATTCACCTGAATGTTTATAATCACATAACTAGAGCCTATACCACATTAATCTGAAGTAATAAAACTCTTGAGCAAGTTCCCAGCTTGTACACAGCTCACTTCAATAAATAAATTTACATCTTAAACACAGAACTGGGAAAATGTTAAGAATAAGGCCCAGAATCCTAGATATTAGGGAAGTCTTGAAGCGCAAAACAAAGTAATTTTAGAATGAAACTAATAGTTTTCTTATTCAAAAATTATTAAACATCTAGCAATCACTATTCCAAGGAATTAGTAAAGGGTAAAAATATAAAAAGTTTACAAAGTTATTTGATAAATACATAGGTAATAGAGCAGGAGCCAGTTTTTAAAGATCATATATTCAGAACACCTGCCTTGCCTCAGAGAAAATGCTATAGCTGCATGACAGGGACTGCAAGTTACCTTTAAATGTCTGTTCTCTCCTAACATAACACTTTAAAACCAGGCCTACAGCAAAGAGGTTACTTGCCTGGAGCCACTCAGTTACCAGTACTTAAACACTGACCTACCTGATGCCAGTACCATGACCAAGCTTTGAACCACCCTCCACACCCTTAAATTCCTCTTGCCTGGTGTGGGGAACAACCATGATCCCCTCTCATAAAACACCCCAAGAATACTGAGTTGTATATCCCTCAGATTTTACTGTCATATCTTCAAGGCTGTGCAGAAAAGGAATATATATGAGGTCTGTCCGGAAGGTACCCAGCCATGTAATATGAAAAAGAGACACACTTGCTAAAGAAGATACAAGATGTAAGACAAAAAACAATGTACATAGGACAATGACGCCTCAGTCCTCTTCAAAGTAGTTCCTTGGGACCTCACACAGTTCTCCCAGTTGCCATCAGCTGCCTCCTCATATTTTCCTAAATCTCATTGGTGGTCTGGAATTTCTTTCCTTTCAGTTTTAGAAAAAGCCAGAGTCACAGGGCACCAAATCTGGGCTATAAGGGACTGAGTCACCTGGGTGATTTGATGTTTCACCAAAAAACTGCACAAGACGT
Source organism: Noctilio leporinus (assembly GCA_004026585.1). Classification (NCBI taxonomy): domain Eukaryota; kingdom Metazoa; phylum Chordata; class Mammalia; order Chiroptera; family Noctilionidae; genus Noctilio; species Noctilio leporinus. The sequence continues at coordinate 617,816 of PVIW01000020.1, forward strand.
GATGCATGTGCAGGTACATTGTCATGATGAAGCTGCCCATCACCAGTTGCCAATCGCTGCAGCCTCTGAATCATCTGAATAGTTTCCACAGAGGAATGTTCAAGCTTAATGCAAAAGTTGAAGATTTGTTGCTCTACTCACTCATTTTGAATGAGAGCCACACAATACACGTGCTCACTCAAAGGCAGCTACCACTGACTAGTACAGTGAAGTCGTCATTGTTTGTCTATGCACATTCCAGTCCACTCTCCTTGACTGCCAGGTTATATCGAAGCTGCATAAACCGTGCTTGTTACATCAACAAGGGCTGGACTTTTTCTGGACAGACGTACATTTGTAATATGATATTATCACATCATAGAAATGAGAAAGTGTTCCATGTAAGATTCACAAAGGAAATGTATCATCCTCACTGTCACTCCAATATCATACAACTTAGTCATGCCATAAAGCTACATACCAAACAGTTAATAGTTTAGGCTTTTGGCTTTTCTGATTTTTGTTGATTTGGGGTGGGGGAGGGGGTGTGTGAAACAAGATTGTATAAGACCTGTAGTTTCTACATTATACATCTCTATGCTGTTTGAAGTTTTAGAACTAGGTAGTATTATTTTATTATCTCAAAAGGCAGTAAAGAGTTCTTAAAACAGGGTGGGATTGCAGGAGGGAGGGAGTGCTGGGCAGAGGGGAACAAAGGGAAAAGAAATTGGGACAAATGTAACAGCAATATTCAATTAAAAATTTGAAATAATTTAAAAATTGCTTAAAACATGGACTAGTAATTCTCCGGTTTATACTTTTATCACTTAAGAATATGTAATTATAAGTTATGAAGAAAGTGTCAAAGTGCTAGAAAAATGTAATGATTTGGATGATGTAAAGAAAAAACAATCCAATTTTTAAAAATCTATTTCCAACTATATTTTTCCAATATAGATATATAGGGTAAATGCGATAAATTGGCAAAATTTTAGTAAAATAATCAACACACCACAGAAGTGTTCTGTTTTGAAATAAATTTATTCTTATATGTAAATACACATAGTCATTATTTTTTTTAATTGTTAAAAAAAGTCTCCATTTGCTGCAATAATAGTCTTGATTTGACTTTGGAATCTTGAGCACACTTTAATTAGCTTTTCTTTATCCATGGAGATCATAACGTTTTCAATCTTAGCTTTAACAGCCTCTTTATTGGAATGAGGTTGTTTATTTACTTCTCTCTCACAAACACTATATACATAATAGTCTAAAGGATTTGCATCTGGTGAACTAGGTGGCCAGATTTCCTTTGACCAGAATTCAGGAACATTGACACTGAGACATTCTTGCACCTTTTTGGTGTTCTATGCTGGTGCATCATCTTGTTGGAAGATAAAATGACATCCATTTGCGACTTGCTTCATCCATGGTACAACTACTTCTCTCAAAATGTCAAGGTAAACATCCTGGATCTTCATTGATGATCTCCTGGATTCTGTGTACAATATCTGGACTTGCGTGCCTTATGCATTTTCATTGTTGGTGTGGCGACATCAGGATCAGCATCATACACCTTCTTCACGTTATAAACTGTATATAAAGGGATGTTATTGAAATCCGCAATTTCCTGAGCAATTTACCCTGCATGCAGTCCAGAAATTATAGTTGCTCTAACAGCGTATTCCTTCGACATGATGGTTGCTCTCAGAATTTAATCCTTTATATCTGAAACAATGAGGTTAAATCATAACCTCAGAAACATTTTTGAGTTTGAGTTTTTCAAAATTAATAAGAAGCACATGAAATAAGGAGATGCAAAGTTATTGACAATGGATCGCGTGCACCCTATATAGCATCTCAGTGTTATATATAGTTAGTTGGTGGATATAACACTAACTATAATATAACATGGGAGGAGAGTTAATTTAGGCAAAACGAAAAGAAGAGGAAAGTTACTCCAGACATATGCTCAGTGTGAAGAATTCATGAGTTAAAGTCCTGAAGCCTTGGTAGAGAAAGGCTGAATTTTTTTTTTTTTTCTGAGTTTGCTAACAAACCAGGCAAAAAGGAGTTCAGAGCATCTATCAGATGATAGGAAGTGAGCTAATGGAAGGAAGCAGAACCTATTGAGATTCTCCCTCTTGTGATTCCACAGAGTTTTTTCACATAGTGTATTGTGTCTACAAACACAGAAAGGATTTTTGAAACTTTGGGGCCCAGTTTCAAGGACAAAATTTTAATAATTTTCAAACTAAAATTTAAATAACTTTAAACTGAAAGACATGCATATTATATGGAAGCTGAAATAAAATGGTCTCAGTATAGCGGCTGGCCTAGTTTCCAACTACCTTTGCCTTTATATAAATGATATATTGGAATTTACTTTCCATAATTTACTTTCTTTGCAGATACTAATATCTTAACCATTAGTAACCCATTTTTAAATATGCAGCCCTAAAATCATTATAGTCTGACATTTTTATATGCTTATAAAACACATTTTGTCCCAACTGTTTTTATTAGAAGAAATGTGGCCTGCTGAAACCAAAACCTACATATTTTACTGTGAAAAAAAAAAAAGGCAGCTGGAAATATAAAACCCCACACATTAGCTTTTAACACCGCTTGAGAACTAAAACCTATAATGTGAAATTGACATCTATTAATGGTTAGCTCAAAGAAACTGAGACATGTTTAACAGAAAGCAGCACTCGGAGGTCAGGCCACAAATCATGGCATTCTCGCGGCTCCCCGGGAAGGGATGGTGGGGTGGTCGTGCGTCCTGTGGCTGCTTGCTTTCACAGGCGTCTCTGTCTTGTTGCACCATCTCCAGACTCAAGGATATAGGAACAAATTCTTTGGAATTTCGCCTCAGAGGAGGCAAGCAAATTATGTTAACCACATGCAAACATTTATACTACTCTATGGTTTGTTTCCATGTCTTTCCAAAAAATTGCATTTCAAAATCAGATCTTAGAAGACTACATATGACAAGCCATCTATATTATTTCTTTTCTTGCCTCATGAAAAGACAAAATTTGAGAAAATAATTATTTAATATCATTTAAATTATAATACTCTAATCACAGATGTGTTTATATTAAAGTAAATGTTTGTTTTCAACAAACACAATTTTTCCCCAAACTCCCCCAAGCATAAATGGAGGAAGAAGATGCCCAGGAGTAACCAGTACATGGAAGTTCCTGGTCCAGAACAGGCAAGGAAAGAGAATGGCAACAACAATAAAATTAAAATTTCTTTTTAAATCAAAAAAAGAAAGAAAGAAAGAGAATGAAACTATGAGTAGACAGGAGAGGTGGAGGCATCAAAGGCATGGTTGGTCTCTGAGTGTGAGGGGAACAGGTCAGCAGAAGCTAATAAGGTGGTTAACAGCCCAAATAGCTAAATGATTTCCAGTATGTTGGCCGACACGCAAATCTGTATGTTCTCTGCTAGTTGATCTCTTAGTAGACATTTCTAGTTGAAACTTTCAAACTTGACATGAACCACAACCAAACGGGGTTTTATCACTGAAATACAGGACTCATTCAATATGCAAAACCCAACCAATATAATCTATCAGATTAGCAGCTTAAAGGGGGGAAAAAATGACAATATAACCACATCAACTTATGCAGAAAAGTATTTGACAATTCATATAAAATCTCATAATAAAAACTCTCAACAAAGTAGAAAAGAAAGGAATGTCTTCAACCTAATAAAATCTGTAGCTAACATCATACATATTTAATGGAGAAATATTGAATGTTTTCCTCATAAGACTGGAAACAAAGCAAAAATGTCCACTCTTACATTTTTATTTAACATTGTACAGAAAGTTCCAGCAATCCTAAGAAAAAAGGCATACGGGTTGGAAGTAAGTAAAACTATTGCTATTCGCAGACAAGATGGCTGGCTGTGAAGAAAGTCCTAAGGTATTCGGGGGAAGGATGAACAAGGGGAGCTCCTAGAACTAAGAAGTCGTTTTAGCAAGTTCATAGATAAAAATCAACACTCAAAAATTAATCATGTTTCTATGTATATTAGCAATGTACAACTAGAAACTGAAAAATATACTATTTACAACAGTTCCAAAACATAAAATACTTATGTTTACTTATTTAATACTTAAATTTAAATCTTAAAAAGTATGTATAGGATCTACATACTGATAACTATAAACTGCTCCTGAAAGAAATCAAAGATAACTTTTTTTAATAGAAAGGCATACTATATTTGATGAATTGGAAGATTTGATACAATAAAGACATCAGTTTGCACCAAATATATCTATAGATTTGTGCAACCCCAATCAAACCCCATGATTGTCTATAGATATAGAAAAGCTGATTCTAAATTTATATGAGAAGACAAATGAACTAGACTAGCTAAAATAATTTTGATAAAATAAAAATAAAGTTGGAGAAATCATGTGACCTGACTTTAAGTCTTACAATAAAACTAGAGTAATTAAGTCAGTTCAGGAGGACTTTCAGTGAAGAGGACAGTGTAGAGAAACACAGCACTCATATCCTCCCACAGCCATATCAAAATTACAACTAAATTGCAGAACAAACCATCATTCAGAACCACCTGAAATATAGGTGAATAGAAGTCCTACAATTAGAGATTTTAAGAAGCCACATCAAGACTGGTAAGAGGGGCAGGGATGCAGAACAGGCTGGTCCCACCCCTACGTGTCAGGGATAAAAATCAGGAGAGCTATGGCAGCTATGGAGGTCCCCCCTGGGAAACAACGGGTCTCAGTTCCACACCAAGCCTCTGAGCACTTTCCATTCAACTCTAGAAGATCAGTTATTCTTAATCTCCACTCAAATGATGACCCTGAGGCATAGAAAAGTCAAGTAACTTCTTCAAGGTCAAACTATTAGTAGTAAGGGGCAGAGGAGAGATTCAAAAACAAGCAAAAACTTGTCTCAATACTGCCTCTTACTAGGACCTTAAGATCACAGATTTCACCACACATCTCAACAAATACCACCAAATGATGCTGGACAAGCAAAAGACACTTTACAACCTAAATGACTGGTGGGTTACCTGGGCTATCCTTGCAAATTCAAAGAACATCTTTAGGGGAAAGCTGCAAAGTCTGTTTTATAGGGTTCTCCTAGTTCCTTTCATTTATTTCATTCCACCATGAGAATTTTCTGAACAACAACAAAGAAAAAAACACTACTCATGTGTAATAAAACAAAATGTTAGTAATCATATTTTCAGCTTTTTATGTAAACATTGCTCAAAATAGAAACCAAAAAAACTCCTAATAAAGTCCTGAGAACATTTATTTATATCCCAGTGAAAGTTCTTTACTAAAACCCTTCCTGCAATCTGCCCCCTGACACACACACATGCACAGAGGAACCTTCAAAGATTTCTTGTCACTGAAGAGATAAAGTATTCGTGCCCTCTGAGAATTTTGATCATTTTTAAGATCTCTATCCTAACAGTTTGTTTTGGAAAACCTCAATATTTGACCCAATGCTGGACTGTGTGTGGTTTAAAGGTAAAGAAATTATTATTGTCCACTGTTCATCACTGTCTCTCTATGAAGTGTGAGTCCACTGGGCATAGCTCATCTTTATCAAAAAAAAAAAAAAAATCCAAAAGAAGAGTCTTCCTATTGGTATTTTTCTTTGACAACATTCTACTACAGAGAGATTAAGCCTCAAAGAACGAGAAAGACTTCTGATAAAACATCACTGCACCATCCAGACCTTTGTTTAGGTCCCATGATACATTACAGACAATATACATGTCTTCTATCTACTTACATGTACAGTATAATCATTACAATGAAATGGTAAACTATCACTGAGCTATGATTTTTTAGTTTAATTTAAATCTTTGCTGATGTAATTAGCTAAAAACATTAGCAAAATGGGTAAGAAAACTATCCAGCTATCCCTGGCCAGGTTGCTCAGTTGGATAGAGCATTGCCCCAGTTGCGGATTCAATCCTGGGTCAAGGCACAAGCAAGAATCAACCTCCCTTCCCCTCCCCCTCCCCCTCTCCCTCTAATTGAATTAACCACTTTTATCGTAAAGTGATTCTCCAGAAAACCCCAACACTACATAGCAATCTGCCACTGGCACCCCATCACCACTAACGAGACTATAAATGCGATGATGTGGCTGACCACTAGGTGGCACCTCTATACCATTTCTTCCCTCTGGAAATCCTTTACTCTGGCTTTTCCAAGGTAACAACTGTACAAAATTCAAAGAAGTGTGTCATGTTTACAAAGAAATCTATAAATAGAATTTAGAAACTTATTTTTAATAAAAAGTCCTCCTATAACTTTCTATATATAACTCTTTGTTATATAACCACCAAAGAATATCTTACAGGATGGGACAAAAGTAGGTTTACAGCTGTTCATATGGACAATAACACAATAATTAATAAAAATAATACAAGAATAAACTTTCACATACTCACAACTGTAAACCTTGTACAGAATTGAGAGTAATTTATTTTCATTCTTTTTTTGACATAAATATCTTCTAAACGCACATGGACTCCTTTCTGCTTCTCCCTACATAAGATAACTGACATAGAAGGTTGTGTCTAACTATCTGAAAGAAATAATAAACAGTAGCCTGTAATACTTTTCAAATCCCATTCAATGATAGTAAACATCAAATAACCCTGCAGACAAGGTAGAATATATATAAATTCTTCATCCATTTTAAATAAACAGGATTGATGTTTTTAAACTTTTTTAATAATAGGTCTAGACTATGACCTTGCACCGTTCACAATCAGCAAATTTCCCAAGATTATAGTAGCATCATTAGACTGAAAGGGAAAGTTTGAGTAATGGGCATTTTGTTTAACTGAAAACTTTACATTTCTTTTGTTTGTCATTGGCATGGGAATGGGGCAAAATATCACCACTGTTTCAGATGATTACCAATAGCCTGAGTCCCAAGGAAAATTTAAAAGTCTGTGTAGTTTCCCTTGGCAATCTCAATCTCTCTTTTGCCCTCCCCTCCACCTTGTTTCCTTCCCTGTTTCTCAGCCTCTTGCTCCTTAACACCTCCTGCTCTTGAAACCTGATGCCCTTTCTCCTTCACAAGCAACCAAAGCAAAGGTCTGGAGTCAGCTCTTTCAACTTGAGGGTTACTGGGCCGAGTTGGTCCCTCCCTCCTGCGTGGCCCCCTGACCTGCCTCTAGTTTAGCCCTGCCTACCTCGCGTTGTAACTGTCTACTGAGGGTCTCCTCCGTGTGGGAGTCCTCAAGAAATGCTTTTTTAATGATTGTATTCCCTTGCCTTGCCCTATTCTCATTATAAGCCTCTTCACTAATTGTGTTAAGAAATGCATTTCCTCCATTTAATGCAGGAGTTCTTAATTTTAGACTTTAAGAACAAACTTTTATCTACATGTATATGAGCTTTTTATTTTCTAGGAAAGAACTTTATAGCTTTCATTAGATCCTTAGGGGATCTCTAAGCCCCAAAATGTAGAACCAAAGTATACTAAAAGGGGGTTATTATTGGGCAAAGGGACCTTCCAAGCAACCCCAGAACCATTTCAATAGGCAGCCACCTACTCTGCTTACTGGTAGTACCTCCTCAATGCAAAGTAAACAGTCCCCAGAAAGAAAACCAGACCAGTTTGCTCCAAGGTTGTTGCAGTAATCTGTACTCACAGAGTAAATACTCTACAGAAACCACAACCATAGGAAGCATAAGATATTAAGAATATACGTATAGGAAATACTCTCATCAGAAAGATAATGCCATGTTTAAGTCAAATTATTAGATTAATAATAATAATAATGTTACCTAGATGTTCAAAATATGGTATCAATCACCAAAGTTCTCCAAGAGAAAATACTGGAAGTAAATAGAGAATCTTCTGGGAGCATTATGATTTTATTTTCACCTTTTGTTTTCCAATACAGGGTTTCTTAAGTTACTTATTTCTCATTTTGAAAATATACTCTTACTCTACCTTTAACCAACCAAATTATCAATCAAAACTAGCCTTATAGTAGGAGGACAGCACCCACAAGAATTTTTAAAACATGCAATACCTGACTATTTAGTCAGGGACACTGACCTCTTTTCCCTTGGGTTGTCAAATTGAGTTGACAACAGTCAACTCAATAAATGCCATCCAGTGTGAACAGCCTGTCATATAATAGAGTTGCATACAATGGAGTTGCATCTTATTGGTCAAGTTGCATAATAGGGTTGCATCTGATTGGTTACTCTTGATACCAAAAATCCTTATATACAAAAATAGGGACCTGATTTTTTTAAAAGTCACTTTGGAGAACAGGGTAATTATATTTTTTGGTAAATCAATCAAAATTATACCTATATTTTGTCAAACTGGCAAAACTACATTTTGTGGTGTGCCTCAGAATTTTAGTAATTTAGTTTATGATTTTCATGAGATGAAAAAGGTTGAAAATTGCTGCCCTAGATTGTAATATGGAACAAGGAAGAGGCGTTGAATTCAGCCTTGAGGACAACTCTAGCATGATGTCAGTGGTAGTTGGGAAAGTTCCATTCCAGCCAAAGATTTAGTCTACAGATTCATTCTTCATTTCAAAACTAAAATATCAATTTCTTGCCAAATAGTGAAAAAAGCAGTTTCTTATTTTATGCCGTCAATAACATGTGAATTTTGTACAATGCTCACAAGTAGGTTCTCTTTAAATTGTGATGATTTTTGACAGGATCCAATAAATATATAAGTAAATACTGCTGATAGAAAAAGGCATTTCATACAGAACCTTATAAGTATATGAGCTTAACTGTGAAGGAACCTCCAGCCAACAAGCAGCATAAGGTAGGAGGAAAGAGCCCCTGAAGGGAGATGAAACTCATTCCAACACCAGCTGTGCTACCAGCTAACTGTGTGGCCTGTAGCAACTACCTCATATTAATTCCTAAATTACCCATGTTCAGGGTTATTTAAGCACCAAACCAAATAGATTATGTGGGGAAAGCTTTGCAGCTATAAACCATTATTCATCTGTATTATAATTATATCCCTACAAATTGCGGTTATTAGTTCACATCCCAAATCTACCTAAGCATTTAAAAGTATCCTACAAAGTTTAAAGGGATTATAAATTTCTGAATTATACTCTGGCTAGAAGAAAACACAGAGCTCTTTAGAGGAAAAAAATATAAAGCACCAGCCACAACTTCATTCAAGTCCATGTCCTAAATAAAGGGCTTAATCCCATCACATAACACAGCAAAGCCTGTTATCCTATAAAAGGGAAGTGCTAAACCCTCATTTAAGGACTAGTTACAACCAATTAAGTTAAGGATACTTAGAATTTAGTGCGTAAAAATGAGCGCTGAAATATAATTAGTGCCTATGAATTAAAGCCAAATGGATGAGGCTAATTTATGGAATGTTGTTGGGTAGAAGACCCTAGGTTTAAAGAAAGAAAAAGAAGAAGAAGAAGAAAAGAAAGAATGACTGTTGTGTGTGCACAGCTGCTAAGCAGCTTACTATTCCTCTAATCGATCATCATGGAAAGGAGAAGGCACCCTCTCTGTCCTATTGCTCCATATCATGCCTGCTTGGCAATGCAGCCCTTGAAACATGGAAGGGCCAGGCTTTGTGCCCGCCACTCATTTCCCAGCTTCGTTTACGTGAAAATTGGAGCTCCGCTGCCAGAAGGGAAAGCATCTGCCAAAAGTCAAGTCCTCACAATAACAAAACTGGCATATGCTGTGATATTACCAAAGTGCTGACTAGGAAATTCCTTTAATCTTCCTTTAAAGTCATAAAGTACTGTTTGTGTTATTACCAGCTGGGGATTTTTAAGTCTTGCATTGACAGCAATTATTTAACACAAGCACAAAACAATAGTGTTTCACACCACTCAATAAACCTTTGAGCTCTGTGACTTCCAATGTTCTCACTGGCTGGGTTCTATGGTCTAGTAGCTTCTGAATGGTCAAGTACACAAGCCACAAAAACAGTATGAAAATTATTTGAAACCACCTTTCTTTGTGTCCTTGTAGACTTTCAAACAAGTGAGGCTCATTAAAGGATTTGTCTGCCCATTTCCCTCTCCATATTTAACTGCTGCAATAAATCGCTGCCAAGGAATTGAGCTGATTGGCCGTTGACCCTGCATCTCATTTTTAAAAATATCTGCCAGAGTAAGATTTAAGAATTTGACAATCTACTTGAGATAGAATGACAGAACTATATTGTTTCCTTTTTCAGGAAAAAGAAGTCATTGAAATATATGAATGCCAAGTCTGCAAATCCTAAAAAACAAAAAAAAAAAGAGAAAGAACTATAAAAGAAATCAAAGGTACTGCCTTCCCATATCACCTAATTGAGGAGCTATGACCAAATAACGATGATAGAGGCTATATATGTGAACGGAATTTTTCTGAAGTGAGGACACACGGCTATGGGCAGGTCACTTAAAGCCCCACAGCTCAGCACCTAACCTACAAGAGAGGTGGTGATGGCTATGTCACACCTACCTCCAAGGCTGTCTTGCAAAAATTTTAATACTAGAAAACCATAAAGAAAATAGTTAAATCTGTAACATGCATAACAAAGAGTATATGTTCTAAATATATAAAGTTAGCTATCTATAAAATAGGGGGAGCCCTGGCTGGTGACACAGTGGATAAGGCGCCGGCCTGCGAACTCAAAGGTCGCTGGTTCGATTCCCAGCCAGGGCACATAACCAGGTTGCAAGCCAGATCTCCAGTCAGGTCTGTGGCTGGAGGCAGGTGAAAGGCAACCATACATTGGTGTTTCTCTCCCTCACTGCCTTCTTCCCTTCCCCTCTCTAAAAATAATAAATAAATAAATCTTAAAATAGGGGGGAAACCTTAATTTCTCCAGTTCCATCCATCCATGCTATGCAAATGATAGGAGTTCTCTCTTTCTTTGCTTGGGAAAGCTCTCTATGCTAGAATAGACTGTAGACCAATATTTTGATAACATATGATAGAAGTTCTGTGATATCTTTTTCTTGCACCTTTTTCTTGTCTACCTTAAAGGCAGTAACTTAAAAGGGATACCAAGAATTTGAAGCAGGTAACTGGTGCAGAAGGAATATATATTTTTTAAAATTGGCTCTTTTCCTCCCTTGCTGCTTGAAGCCCGCTGTCATCACGAATGACACAGTGACTATGTGGACAGGGAAGTTCATGACCAACAGACTACTTCAGCGGAAACAAATGGTCATTGATGTCCTTTACCTTGCCAGGCAATAGTACCCAGGGCAGAAATTAGGGGAAAACAAGCCAAAATGTATAAGACCACACCTGATGTCATCTTCACATTTGGATTCAGAACCCATTTTGGAGATGACAAGACAACTGGCTTTGGCATGATTTATGATCGCTTGGATTCTGCAAAGAAAAATGAACCCAAACACAGACTTGCAAGACATGACCTATTTGAGAAGACAAAGACCTCAAAAAAACAGAAAGGAACTCAAGAACAGAATGAAGAAAGTCAGGGGGACTGCAAAAGCCAATGTTGGTGCTGGCAAAAAGGTAATGATCTTCAGTGACTTTTATCTGTGGTGGTTATGCAGATTTTCACAAGAAAATTAATAAACTAAAAACTTTTTTAAAAATTGGGTGATTTGGTTCGAGCAGGGTGTATTAATCAGATTCTCTGGTTTTCAAAATTTTTAATTGTAATAAATTTTTTCATGTGCTATTCCAATTTTTAGTAGCAAATGTGTACATAGGACATGTTATTAAAATTTGAGACCTTTTCAAAAAAAATTAAAAGTAAAATGATGGGGTCAGTATATTCTTTAACATAGCAATTTGCCCATAATATATTGTTAAATGAAAGAGTAAACTATAAAATGTGTGTAGAATATAACCCCAGTTTTGCAAAAAGATAAGGAAAGAAGGAAGGGAAGAAAGAAGACGAAAGGAGAGGAGAGGGGGAAGGGTGTCTGTGTGTTGTCGTGGGAGACCGAGCATGTGGGGAAAATGAAAAAGAAAGAAAAAATGTCAGGCAAGACAGCAGCCAAGGGTTAACTACAGTTCTATTAAATGTTACTTCCTAAGAAGTAACATCATGGGTGGTTTTTCCTTCCTTTGTATTTTCTTGGTTGCCTAAAAACTCCATTTTCACTATGAAAATAAATTTTAAGTTGTAGCCAAGTTTGCATAATTACTTTGTAACTAAAACTTATCAATAAATTTAATTTTGAAAATTTAAAAAATTTTTCCAACAAATTCTCTACCTTTAGAAGCAATAATCTATTATTTCTAGTTGGACACAGGAGATTACTTTGTTCTCACAAAGCGTGTTTCTAGTTATACAAAAAAAAAAAACACTAAAACTTCTTGTATGTCTGCAGAGACTCTTTAAAAATGTTCGCCAGCACTTCCAATGGGAGGGTTATTTCAGTGGAAGCAGGACCTGTAACGTCAGACTATTGCACTGGTAAACAGAGTATCTGGTACTGGTTGACCAAAAAGGAAATAAAGAAAACTTCATAATACTTCAATAATTAAATGAACTGGGATAAATAATAATCACTTTAACATATATAATGCCCAAAGAAAGATTATTGAGATATTCTAACTTCAAGAACTGAATACAAACTAAGCTGACAAGCTCAGCAACTAGAAAAATGAATAAACTCTTCTCTGTGTTCTCCAAATTAGTCTTCTCTCATCTCTTCCAATTTAAAGAAAAAGGCTATAATAGCAGAATGGTAAAAACAAGTTAAATGAAGTCCCCGCCATTTTAGAGAGACATTATGAATTATTCTAAAAAGGAAGAAATAGTTTCCTACTTCTTAATATACCCAAGAGGTGAAATAGTATGCTTTCTGTTTCCAAGATTACACATGTGGTTTCAATAAATATTTTACTTTAATTTTCATTTTTTGGCCATCATTTCTTAGATCATATCTAACAACCCAGGTCAGACTCACTTTAAAAAGATAGATGGACACTTTCTGTAGAACCTTTTTCCTCACCATTGTGAGGAAAATTCCCCTTGAAATTTACAAATGCCTATTTCTTCTAACATGCTAGACAATTAAAATTCTGGTGAAAATTTTCACTTTCTTAAGGAATAAATGGCCCTGGTCGGTGGTGCTCAAGTTGGTTGGGTGTTGTTCCCGGATTGCGGGGTCAATTCCTAGTCAGAGCACATGCTTAAGTCGTGGGTCTGGTCCCTGGTCCAGGTACACATGAAAAGCAACCAATCAATGTTTCTCTCCCTCTCTTTCTCTTCCTTCTCCTCTCTCTAAAATCGATAAGCATGATCTTGAGTGACAATTTTAAAAAATCTATATAACATAAGTTACTTTGTTCTTCTCTAAAACTGCCCCGTCCAATAAACCAATCAGGAGTCAGCCACATATGTCTACTGAGCAACTAAAATATAACTAGTACATGTCACACTGGGTTTCAAAACTTAACATACATGTAATACTTCATTAATAATTTTATATTGAGTATATATTAAAATAATATTTGGGGTATATTGAGTTAAATATAACTTCATCTTTTTTTTACCTTTTTTCAATCCTCATCTAAGAACATGATCATTGATTTTAGACACAGCGAAAGGGAGGGAGAGGGGGACAGACAGGCACAGATATCAATGTGAGAAAGAAACTGATCAGTTGCCTCCCGTATGCACCCTGACTGGGGATCAAACCCACAACCCAGGTATGTGCTCTGACCAAGAATCAAACCCCCAACCATTTGGTGCACAGGACAATGCTCCAACCAACTGAGCTACCCAGCAAGGGCTGTTTTTACCTTTTTGAAGTTCACATTGTATTTCTTTGTACCGTGCTGGTCTAGAATTTAGTTCATCATTTCATCATTCTTATTACCATTTTTCTACCTGCAAATAGTGGGTCTTCACCAGTGACATTTTGCAGATTTTCTCCCTCCGCCACATTCTGCAAAATGCCTGACACTAGTTAGTTACTTTCAGCCCCCAAAAAACTCTGTGTTTAATGGAAGCTCCCAAGCTACTTTAATCTAGCATTCTTTGCTCGCTGTGAACAGCCTTCTTTCACTGGATATTTTGCACTCTGTGCCCTATACACTTCAGCAACTGGGAGAGGTGACAGTCTGCTCCCAGGGACGGAAGATGTTCATTTTCAGTTTAGGATGGAAACTCACTTCCTACAAGGCTGACACATAGAAGTATCCTAGCAATTCCCCAGCAAAACAAGGTAATTCCTTAAACCCCCCAGTGAACTAGCATGAAATGTTAGCCATTTTACATCTGACTGGAATTAGGCTACTGTATCAGTTAGGACTGCTTTCATAAAAGAAACAAGACAACTTGTTTGACAATAACCAAGGTTAGTTTGTTTTTCTTAAGAAATAGGTCAGAGGTAAACAGACAAGTGGTTTCATAACGGCATCATTGCCTCTATCCTTCTGCTCAGCCCTTGTGGTCTCAAAATACCACTCAAAGGTTCAGGCAATATTTCTATGCTCCAACCAGGAAGAAAAAGGATGAAGGGAAAAGGGCATATGTCAGCCAAGTCTTTTTCTCTTTATCAGAACATGTCTGCTTCTATCTCATTAGCCAGAACTGGTTCATATGACCATCCCTAAATATAAAGGAATCTGGAACAGTGAGTATTTTTAACTGGCCGTACAGCTGCCCCAGAGTTTTATCACTAAAAAAAAAAAAAAAAAAAAAAATAGACAATTGGTAATGTCTACCATATTTTTATTTTAAAAATGATTGTAATTCTTTTAGAGAGAGAGAAAAATACCTACAGAGATAAAGATTACAGAAAAATCCAACATAATCTACAACCTTAATGTAGAGCGCAAAATTGTAACATCTATTATATGAATCATTTCATTTTACTGAAGTGCTACTTGTTTGAATAGTCCTTCTATTAACTTTCAGCATCATCTTTGTTGAAAGTTTAATGAACATACTAATAAAATTTTCTAAAAGCATTTTTCAGATCGTGTTTAACAGATGCTCAGAAAACTTCATCCAGGCTGCTATTATATATGGTCCCACTCTACTTTTTTTATTTTACTTTCCTCTGTTCCCTTCCCGTCAACCTGGATAAAAGGAGACCCTTTACCCACAGAAGGAGTTTTGTCCCAAGTCAGTTGCAGAACTCCACACTCCTGCCAACAACCTGACCTAAATTCAACATTCCACTCTAACATTTATCTGAAGTGTTACTGGGCACCCCTGTCTATCCTCTTCGCAATCTCAATCACCACTACTGGAAGAACTCTTTTAATTTAAAAAATAAACATATAAACATAGCTTTTAATACTACACAAGTGTTAAAGTGCACATGATGCCAAGTTGAGGGCAGAAAAGTCGTGTTGGCTGTGGCTGCCGGGCCAGCAGTGAGTGACCTGCTCCCAAACAAGAGCCTCACAGAAAGCCTGGTTCATATCCTGGCAGGAGCAAGATTCAAGCACCTAAAATGTCATGTATCTTTGTGACATCAGCATAGTCGAAAGTTTATCTAATTAGCCCATAATTGCTATTTCTCCTGCTTACTGCTCCCTAAAAAGGCCCAAGCTTTCTCATACAGGGCTCTTTTTCACAAATTATCTTCCTTCTGTAACACCACCCCCATCTACACAACATGAAGTCCTCCTCATTCCCTGGGACTCAACTCAGATTTCACATTTCCTACAAAGCCTTTCTGGATCCCTTCACTATAATCATTCTCTAACTTGAACACATATAACATTTTCTTTGCACTTCTCTTATGTCACTTGTTCAATTTTGCCTTATATGTTTATTAGTTCTATCATCTACCTTTGATATTATAGCTTGATTTCATATCCCACCTTTCAAAATAGTTTTATACATATTAAATACGCAAAATTTGTTTGCATTTAACTAAATCTGGATTTTTTTCTATTTGACAGAACAATTAAAATTAACCTTATAGCATTATTAACCACCATGGCTTTTAAAATCTGGTCATGAATTATGGCTCTCAAAATAGTAGCCCACTGCTTTTCATTTGGAGGCCCAGAAAAAACAATTACAGGCAACTGAAAGACTGTCATGGCTCTCTGAGCAGGGAAGAAAAATTGCCTGTAGTTGTGTCTACACAAGGTACTCATTTCACGATGCAGTCCATTGTCCCCCTATAAATTTAATAGCAGAATCTTGTAACAAAGTTTCTTGAGCTTCTGCAGAGAATAAACAGATTTCCTAAACCGAAAATTAGAACACAGGATTTTTGTGCCATTTGCAGGTAAATTCCTATTTAAAATATATCTTTAGGGGCCCTGGCTGGTGGCACAGTGGATAAGGTGCTGACCTGCGAACCCATAAAGTTGCTGATTCGATTCCCAGCCAGGGCACATAACCAGGTTGCAAGCCAGGTCTCCAGCCAAGTCCATAGCTGGAGGCAGGTGAAAGGCAACCATACATTGATGTCTCTCTCCCTCTCTGCCTCTCTCTCTTCCCCTCTCGCTAAAAAGAATAAACTCTTTAAATTTAAAAAAAAAAAATATATATATATATATATATATATATATATATATCTTTAAGTGGCAAGAAGGCTTAGATTAAGTAGGGGTAGCTATGAAAATTAAAGCTGTCTAACAGGTACATCTGTGTTTGATTCCACTATAAGCTTAGTTTTTTCTTGAATCATCTCAAAGACAAAATAATGGTTTGTATATTGAAAACTATGGGGAAAATTATTTGGCTTCTATTAAACTATACAAAATTTCAAATATTCTATCATTTTTGATCTATGAAAAGAGCAATTACTTTTGGTTCAAACTAATATTATTTAAACTCTAATATTTCATAATGTTTTTGATTTATATTCTAAGAATTTTTTTGAGATACACATACACATATTCCTAAAAGCAGTGAAAAATGTATTGGGCATCAAGAGAATAAATACACAAGCCACAGATTGGGAGAAAATATTTGCAAAACATGTATCTAATAAATGACCTTCCATTTAAAATATTCAAAGAACCCTTAAAATTTAACAATAAGAAAACAGACAATCCAATCTTAAAATGGGCAAAGGTCTGAACAAATACCTCATTAAGTAAAATATACAGATGGCAAATAAGCATTTGAAAAGAAGCTCAACATCATATGTCATTAGTCAAAGACAAATTAAAATGAGACACCACTACACATCTGTTAGAATGGCTAAAATCCAAAACGCTGACACCCAATGCTGCCATGGATACAGAGCAACTGGAACACTCATTCCTGGGTGGTGGGAAGATAATGGTACAGCCACTTTGGAAAACAGTTCGGCAATTCCTTACCAAGTTAAACATAGGTTACCAGAGAATCCAACAATCTCACTCCTAGGTATTTACCCAAGTAACTTGAAGATTTATGTCCACACGAAACCTGCACCCAAATGTTTTTAGCAACTTTATACATAATTACCAAAACTTGGAAGCAACCAAGATGTGCTTTAGTAGATGAATGGTTTATTTTTCACCAATAAAAATAAATGAGCTGTTAATATGCATAAAGACATGAATACATCTTAAATACATATTGCTACAAGAAAGAAGCTAATCTAAAATTCTACATACTTCAGTAGTCCAACTGGAATAATGTGACATTCTGGAAATTATGAAGAAGTAAAAATAAAACATTTTAGAAAGTTACAAAGAGTAAAAAAGGTCAGTGGTTATCAGGGATCCATGCAAAGTGAGAGAGGTGAACGGGTGGAATGCAGATGATTTTTAGGGCAATAGAACTGTTACTCTGTATGATACTATAATGGTGAGTACATCATATCTTTGTCTAAATCCACAGAACATATAACACAAAGAGTAAAACCTAATGTAAACTATGGATTTTCATTAATAATAATGTATCAATATTGGCTCACCAATTATAAGAAATGTGCCACACTAATGAAAAATGTTAATAAGAGGAAAAATTATGGATCAGTGTTTGCTTAGGGTTGAGGGAATAGAAGAAGAAATGAATAGGTAGAACACAGAATATTTAGGGAATAAAATTATTCTGGGATACTATAATGGTAGAAAAATGACACTGTGCATTTTAAAATCCACAAAACTATACAACACAAATAATGCACCCTAATGCAAAATATGGACATTAATTCATAATCATGTTACCAATATTGGTTCAACAATTGTACCATATTAATGCAAGATATTAATAATAGGAAAACTGAAAGTGGGTATACAAGAACTCTGTATTTTCTGTGCAATTTTTCCATAAACTTAAAACTGTTCTAAAAACAGTCTATTAGCCCTGGCTGGTGGCACAGTGGATAGGGTGCTGGCCTGCGAACCCATAGGTCCCTGGTTCGATTCCCCAGTCAGGGCACATATGACCAGGTTATAAGCCAGGTCTCCAGCCAGGTCCGTAGCTGGAGGCAAATGAAAGGCAACCACACATTGATGTCTCTCTCCCTTAACCTCTCTCTGAAAATAATAAAACCTTTTTAAAAAATAGTCTATTAAAAATTTTCAATGTATCAGAGAGTTCATTTCTTTGTTAAATCTAGTGTGTGTTCCAATTAAAACCTGTTCAATGTAAAAAATTCAAGTAATAAGAGCTAATACTTTAAAATTAGGAGAAGCAGTAAGAAAGGCAGATAAGGTGGGGAAGGAAAAAGGGGATGGATGTGGTAACAATAAAATTAAATTTAAAAATAAATAAAATAAAATAAAAAAGAAAGGCAGAAAAAGAGTTGAAAACATCCATCTTACTGGGGAAAAAAATTATAGGGATGTACGTAGTCTTGCCAATGTAGGTTCTATATGATTATACCGCTTTTTCCTTCTTCAGTCCTACAGGTCAGAGGCTGATATGCTGTTCCAGAAAAGCTGTATAACAAGTTTTCTATGATTTATTTGAAAATACTGGTATCATTCTCACTAGAGGGATGATACAATGCTTTAGAAAATCTACAGAAAAAAAATGAGAGGGAAAATAAGTGTAAGTGCCAGAATTCTGTGCAGAGATCAAGGAAGGTCTAACTCCAAGAATTTCCACTTTCATTATATTTTCATTTCTGTGAGTTCTAATTGGTTCCATTTCAAATCTTTCTTTGCCAAACTCTCAAAAGCCCCTTTTAGTTCCTTAAATATATTTAACAGACTTACTTTACATTCTGAAACAGACTATTCCAAATTGCAGTCTATGTGGAACTGATTCTATAGTGTGTTTTTTCTATTAACTGTTGCTTATGGTGGCTTATTTCCTCATGTGCTGGGGGAGAGAAGGGGGTTTTATTATAAATTCATGGTCCTCAAACTTTATTTGTGGAAATTCTTTAAGGTCTAGATTTAAATTATGTTCTTCCAGAGAGATTTCCCTTTTATTCTCCCAAGAGCCAGGAGTTCTTCCAACCTAAAACCACTATTAACTAAAAATTCAACTTGGGGTTTTCTGGGTCCTACAAGTAGTATGAACTCAAACCCAAAACATACCTTCTTGCAGGCTTATGGTTAGAAATCGTCATGGAAGACTTGTTTCCCATTCTAGTCATAACCAAAGCATACAGACAGATAAAGGTACATATGTAGATATAAATTTCCATCCCTCCTTCTTCGGAGCAAGTTTTTCCTAGTTCATCCTCTGAGGTTTTAACTATTTGGTGTGCCAACTCTGTGTGGGAGTTCTGACTTGTCCTCTGCACTCAGGCTGAGCGCCTACACTTGGTCTGTTAAAATTCGGGCTTTAGGCAACTGGAGAGCAACAAATACCTTGAGGACAAACACTGCCTCCAGGGGCCACTTAATCCTCCAGACTCTACCATTTTGTAATCTCTGTCCTCCAGGAAACTCCCTTACTTTTCTGCCAGTTTGGCTATACTTTTAAAATTACTTCTAAAAAATACATATTATCCATCATATTTAGGTTTACTTTACTAAGGAATTTCTCTCAACATCTAGGCTGCCTTATAGCTGGTACAACTCTCCTACTCAGGGTCTTGGCTCAGAGGGCTGGCTCCAGGGGTATGTTTTCTCCTCAGTATGTAACTTTATATAATTCATAGTTCCAGGCAGTATTTTTTATTTTGTTTCAGCTTTTTCCAATTTCCTTCCATGCCCATGGAAACCCCACACTGGTCCCAGTTCCACAAAATAAATTTGCTTTTGGTTCCAGCCTCACATGGATCACTTAGCAGTTTCAAGTCTGCTAAGTTCTGTGTTTCTATTGCATTTCTGCTTCACATAATAATACATCTAGCTTTATTATTATGCTATGTCTTAAATTTTCTAATGGTTGGATCCACAGAGAATATAAATTTAGGCAAACAGATGATCAATACATGACCTTGACCAGAAATCAAGATTAAATGACTGTGTTTTTAATAAAATTTTCAGGCAGAATTTCATAGGCAATTTTTTTTCATCTATCTTATATGGTTTCTCCTAAAACACTAGTATAAAAGCTAGCATATCAGCCCTGACCAGTGTGGTTCAGTTGGCTGGACATGAT
Organism: Noctilio leporinus; assembly: GCA_004026585.1. Taxonomy (NCBI): domain Eukaryota; kingdom Metazoa; phylum Chordata; class Mammalia; order Chiroptera; family Noctilionidae; genus Noctilio; species Noctilio leporinus. Next base: position 638,242 of record PVIW01000020.1, read on the forward strand.
CTCACAAAGTAAAAGGTCACTGGCAAAAGTACATGCCTAAGTTGCAGATTCAGATCCTGGTCACACTCAAATAAGAGGCAACTGATCAACGTTCCTCTCTCTCTCCCTCCCTTCCCTCTCTCTAAAAATTAAATAAATACCTTTTAGAAAAATTAAAGCTAAAGTGTAAGTTAAAGATGGTATCATGTTAATCCTATAGGATGTTGAAAACAAGAACTTAATAAAGATAACATCTGAGCCTAATAAACCAGAAATGGAGGTCTTTATAGTGCCCTATAATATACATGAACCCAAGACCAGAGAAGAAGCCAGTGATATCAAGAAATCATTATGTAAAAGGAACATAGGCCTAGGAGATGTAGGATGAAGGTAAAAAAGAGGGAGGGCTTTCCCTCAGTTCTCCTCAAAGCCAGTGCCAGTCCTTGAACAGCTTGTTACCAGTCTGCTATGAGATAAGGAGCTATGCCAGAATTTATGTCAAAACATGTCACCAAGCAAGCTTTTCTTGATGAAGTAAAGAATGTATAGATTTAATGCTGATGAAAGCTCCTGGCCTCCACCAGTAACTCAGTTCTCTGACCATCTCTGTTGCGATCATTGCTTTAGGTAGTCCTGCTTTGGCCAGAGGTAGGCTTACTGGTAACCAGAGGTAGATCTAGGATCTGAAGGTTTGCTAAAAACTGGCTATAGCTGGTCAAAAAAGTAAGGAAGGGTGCCCTGGACGCTGTGGCTCAGTGGATGGCGCGCCGGCCTGCGACCCCAGGGGTTGCCAGTTCAATTCCCAGTCAGGGCACATGACTGGGTTGAGGGCCAGGTCTCCAAATGGGGGTGAGAGGCAATCACATGTGGGTATTTTTCTCCTTCTCTTTCTTCCTCCCTTTCCCTCTCTCTAAAAATAAATAAAATCTTAAAAAAAAAAAATAAGGAAGGGTAAAGACTACATATGAATACTAATAACACTTCCATGGGGAAAAAATGATTCAAGAATTTAATATATAAAAGAATGATACTAAAAATGACCTTCGGTGTTAGAAATTAAATGGGATGTTAACCCCATGTTAACAGCCAAATAATAGGCTTGAGTTCAACTTTTAAACTGGCATAATTTTTATTTATGCATTCTAATTTTATATCAATAGATGTTAGAGGTGTTAAATGTGCTTTATAGGTAAATATATCATCTAATAACTTTTACAATATTTGTTTTATTTACACAGTTATATTTAATTATATCCTTCGATGAGACATTATTCGCTTATTTTTTGAAGCATGTACATGCACTTGTTTTATATAACCACATCCATGTGGCCTCAACCATTGAACTCTGAAAACTAATTCAGAAAGCAAAAGGTGAGTAATAGCTTTATTATCTATTTCTAGAGCCTCTGTTCAACTATAAGCTTTTTAAAAACACAGGTAAAATTATATAACAAAGTTGCCATCAAAATTTTTACTTTTAGATAACTTTCTTGACATGTCACATCATTCAAAAACAGCACAACACCTACACCTTTTGTAACAGTATCAAGTCCACATTATCCTAATATATGTAAAGAATCATAATCCAGAAGAAAATATCCTAGTGCTTTTTAAAAATGTTTATTGTATAGGCAGAATAAAAGTATATTTATAACTCCTTTTGTTCCAAAATAGATTTGAAACTAAAATATGAGTATATTAATATATTTAATAGACTAAAAATATATAGTTGGAACAAAATAAGTCAATGAAAAACATCCAGTTAACATCTTATTCCCAAAGCACTACAGCTGAGTATGTTTTCAACTTATCTGATACTATATTCAAATATTACTGGTAGCCAATAATTTTTTTAAAGTTGTGCACTCATTTATTTATTCCAGAATAATTTTTAAATGCCAGCCAAGTACCTGTAACTGCTACAAGCTGTTTCTCAACCATTAAATGATACTATTCAGTTGCAAGAAATTTTACAAAAATTTCTGTACTAAATGTAGTCATATATTAGTGCTTTCTGAAATTTTTATGATCTACTTGTTTCAAAATGTGTTTTTTCTTAGTCTATGTTAATAAGAACAAATTTTTAAGGTTTATTGTTAATGTACAAATCCCACTCCCAAATTTTCACAACCAAATATACTGCATCATTATTGTATACACCTGCCATCGCCTACAAAAGAAAAACAAAGGTTGTACACTATAAAAAATACCACAATTTTGTATCAATGGTATTTTATCCATCTTTTTAAAATCTGTTACAAGTGAAAAATGATTAAATAATTTCTATAGTTCTGAACAAAAACACCAAAGAGAGAATATAACTATTTTTCCAACTCAAGTCCAAGCTAATATCCAAATACTAAAGCATACCAATTAGTCTTCCAGTTTAACTAGAAACATATCAGCTTCATTTGAAGTTCTGTTGAATTTGGGAAAGACATATAAACAGTTGGTAACAGATTGTTTTCAGGGAAAAAGCCCACATTTATAGGTAGTCTCAAATCTTGGCCAAAAATTAACTGAACTATACAGCTATAACTGAAAAATGTTGGATTTAATGACAACTTCACAGGATGAAATGTCAAAAAAATTAGGGATTGGCCCAAGTCTACCACTAATCCATGGGAATGGCCTATGCAACCTCTAAGGCCCCTTCAGCCCTCACATTCTATAATTCCAATTCTATGGCATGTTTAGTAATTGAAGGTTGGCCCTTCATCCATTCACGGAACAGAAGAAACCCTCCAATGTCCTGAGAGGGGTCCATGTATTCTCATACTAGGTGAAATGGCAAGAGCATGTCAAAATAAGAATCAGAACAGAAGGACTTATCATCTTTTGTGAACCACATTCTTATCCACAACACCCAGCAACAAGGCTTAGAGTACTAAACATTTTCATTCAACAATGACAATGCAGTTCACCAAACAAGGCCAAGCTCACTGGTTTCCAGGAAACTGAAAATGGAAAGAATGTAGAAACAAATAGTAGAGGCTTCAAATGATGAAAAAAATGAATAAAGTTCAAAATGAGAATCAAAAAGAGACACAATAAAGACCTAAAAGAAGTATGATCAATGTATTTAGAATGCTTGGAACCATGGAGAGCTTTTCCTAACAATACTAACAAAACATCTTTGAGAATATTTTATCACTAAAGGAGTCAATGAGCTGAGAACAGATTGATGATTCTTTCTTGGAAAATGCAAGACTAAAATTGAATTCTTTTCATTTGTGAAAGCTGGAATTATTATGCAACTTCATTAAAGGAATTTTTATCTAATCTAAGAAGTTGAAGATATTCTTTAACTTTTTTCAAATTCCCTTAATCTTATTATCACAATGGAAATTCAGTATCCCAGAAAATTTAGACCAAACATGTATTACTGTTACTATTTAAGTTAGTCAAAAAGTACATCATTACACTAAAGGGTTAAACAAGTAATAAAATTGCCTCAATTATGATTTCCCTTTTTTTTAGAAATAAAGTCAATTTAACAGAAAGTAGAAGATAATAAGGCTAGTAAGGCATTTTATTTCTCTTCAGATTGTAATCAGTATATATACACATGTACATTAATTGTGTTGGTTCGTAAATCTAGAATTTTTATTTTTGTTTTATATTACCCATTTTCAACTAAAACTACTGACAAATCCATATACTGTTGTTTTTATAATCCTACCATAGTATTAAATGGATTAGATGGTATAAATTGTTTTGGCATTCTATTTGAGAGCACCTAAATTGTTTCTTATTTTGTTTGGTTTGGTTTTCCTTGGGTATTATTTCTTTGGAAATATTTCAAAAAGTATAATTATTTGGGTCAAAAATATAAATAATGGTAAAGCTATAACAATTAACCAATTGCTTTCCATGGAAAACGTAACCAATTTTAAAAGCTACCAATGTTCAAATGTTGATCCCTACCTCCACACTATTCTCACTAACATCTAAGTATACTGCATTTACTATCATTTTTGCTGGGCTGATAAATGTATATAGTGTTTAAAGATTGTCTGAATATGTATTGTAATCACTGCTAAAAGTTACATTATTTCTTGTGATGACTCACTATTTTTTTCTAAATGCATAAAGGCCACTATTGAAAGGTAATAGTGATCTTTTTTATGTATCAATGCTTTCCATATCTTTAAACATTAATTTTGCTTACAAATGCAGCATTTGTATATTGTGAAAAGTTGGACTATAGAAAAATACCTGTAAGAATATCAAAATCACCCATAATCCAACTTACTCTTCCCTTTTAATAGTGTATGTTATAAAAAGTGAATTACTTTTCTTCACCTCCCCATCCTCACTAAAAACAATCACCATTAAGCATTTGATATACATTGTTCCAGAAATTTTCTATGATATTTTTTCTTAAATGAAATCATACTAATCACAGTCTTGTACCATGGGCTCTTTTTTCTTAATACTGTATTACAGATCTCTTTCCAAGATATGCAGATCTACTTCATTCTTTTGATAGCAGTATGGTATTCTAATATGTGTGTACATAGTAAGTTATAAAAGCAAGTCAAAGACAGGCAATGTGTATGTCTGATATCTGAGGCATACACGTTGCATTTATTTCTCCTTTTTCTTTTTTTCTTTTTTTTCTTTTTTTCATTTTAGCTATGGTCTCATAGGTACCACCAATTACTGCCTCCTTGATCTTCCACAGCAATCACTGAGCCTACCCTCACCTCTGCCTCCACAATGGCCCATTTTCTCCCTATTTGGTGCACTGCTGGGGCCTGTCAAGAGAACACTCCAAGCCTTGCTGACTGGCTCCATTTCACAGCTATGATTCCTGGCCCCTGCTGGGCTGTCTTCATTGTTCATCACTACTTTTGTTTTTTTCATCCTTACAGAGTCTATTCCTGTCTTTTACTACTTTGCTTCAAGACTGCACCCCCACTCTACCCTCGCATTCTGACCATATGGCTAGATTTCTAATTTACAGAGTAAACAGGGAACACGCAAACATGACCTCTATCACCTTATCTTCATCTCTACACCTGCTTTTCTAGGCCCTTTCTTCCCTTTTTTCACCCTGAGTCAGAAAAAGGGGATCTAGATTTTTCTCCAAGGCTTACCACTTCAATTTCATCCTCTACACCACCTTCCTCCCCTTCCTCATCATAGAAACAAGCTTATGTAAATGCTATATTAATAATGTTAATAATAACAATAGCAATGTTAATAATACACATTTTTTTAAGATTTTATTATTTTTAGAGAGAGGGGAAGGGAGAGAGGCAGAGAGGGAGAGAGGCAGAGAGGGAGAGAAACATCAATGTACGGTTGCCTTCCACCTGCCTCCAGCTACAGACCTGACTGGAGACCTGGCTTGCAACCTGGTTATGTGCCCTGGCTGGAAATTGAATCAGCGACCTTTGGGTTCACAGGCCGGCGCCTTGTCCACTGTGCTACCAGCCAGGGCCAATAATAAACATTTATATAGCACTTAAAATGTTCCAGACCCTACTCAAGCCACTTCACATGTATTAACTAATTTAATCTTCAAAACAGCCTATGAGGTAAGTATTCATTATAACCATCTCTATTCCACAGATAAAAGAACTGAACCACAGAGAGATCAGGACACCTGACCAAGGTTATACAGCTAGTAAGTACAGAGTTGAGATTCAATCCCAAGCAGTCTGGCTTCAGTATCTGGTTCTTAACCTTAACCTCTATATCCCATCTATAGAAGGCTGCATACAAGACTATCACCCAGGGTGGTAATAATGTATAAAGCAGAGTGGGGTTAGAAGACTGAATGGGCAGAAGAGCCTTCAGAGCACCCAAAACAACAGAAAGCAACTCTGAGCTAGATGGGAAACTCGTGGGTTAGAAGCACCTGAGCCCACTGTATGGCAAGTAGCTGAGAGGTCATCTGTGGGCTTGTTTTACGTTGTCATTTCTGATTATGGCTGTTTCCATTTTCTTTTGATTCTACCTTCTCAAATGATCTCCACATAAGTAATTATCCTGACAAAGGAACTCTCACCCATGAACGAAGCCAATACTGCTATCTGATGGGAACCAAGTTGGCAAGAGGTGAGTGGCTCAGCAAATCCACCCCTCACATGTGAAAAAGGTCTCAGAGCACAGCACCTCTGCATACCTGCTGTACACAAACCACCTCTGTGCTACAGAAATGGACCTAAACCATTCAAACACCCTACTGATACTTAAACCCTCTACAGCTGCCCAGAAAGTGTCACTGCAGTTTAATTGGAAAACCTTACTTGAGACAACTTCCTTAAAATTTGTCTGAAATCTCTTTGCAGCCTCTCAATCACCATATTTTTCCTGCACTATTAAAAATAAAAATAAGCCCTGGCTGGTGGCACAATGGATAAGGTACCATCCTATGAACCCAAAAGTCACTAGTTCAATTCCCAGCCAAGGCACATAACCAGTTGCAAGCCAGGTCTCTAACCAGGTCCATAGCTGGAGGCAGGTGAAAGGCAACCATACATTGATGTTTCTCTCCCTCTCTCCCTTCCCATCTCTCTAAAAATAATAAATAAAATCTTTTTTAAAAATTTCATAAAAATAATACTTCAAAAGTGTTACTTTAAGTAATAGTAGTTTAAACCTCTTTGAGAAGTAATCATGTGTGATTTTTTCTACATCATTCTCATCCATCCCCTTCTTCCCCACAAAACACACACACACACACACACTTACTTACTTTTCTTGGCCAGGCTAAATACACTCAGTCCTACTAACAATCCTTCATATGAGCTGGTGTTAAATCTCATCCTCATCCTTGTCACACTACTGGCCAAATAGGATCACTATGCTTATTCCCACCCCGCCTTAATGTGTAGCGAAGCAGCTGTTACAATGCTGACTCATACTGAGCAAATCCTAAAGATCTGCTCCTAGCAGCCTGGATCATCCTTTCACTACTTACCAGCTGGTGTTCAGGGCCCCTTCCTGCCCACTGAATTTCATACCAAATTTCTGAGCCTCAGCTTCATGGTGCCTACTTCCCCCAGCTGCAATTAACTAGATTCACTGATACCAATAATACCACCACCACCTCTTTCAGACTAAATCAAATCCCACTTCCTCAACCAATCTTAACCAAGGTAAATGTGCATCCACAAGCCTCAACCCACCACTGAGTCACAGAATTAAGTCACTTTTTCAGCCTTTACTGACAAATCATGCCTGGGACCCAGGTGACCCGGAGAGTAGCCCTGCCCAGGGCTCCTACAATGCCCTCTTCCTTCTCCCATCTCTAAGACAGAATATGGATTTGATCTTTAAGTCACCTGAATGGCCACAGATCACTTCTTTTACCCAATTTAGTGATTTAAAACAATGTTCTACTGCAACATAGAGAACAAGACAAAACTGTAAAATTAGCCATCTCCAGAAACTATCATTCAGAAAACATACTCTCTCGTCTATAGATAGCAGGATTTTATATATATAACAATCTAATATTCTCCTAAAAAGTGTTATAAAACTTCAAAAAGTAACTTTCAATAGAATAATTAAGCCAATTAATACTAAATATTTAGGAAATATACAAACTTTGGATACTATAAATATCATCTCTCACCAAAAATGAGTATTCCAAAAATCACAGACAAAAGGGTAAGGTGATCTAACTCTACCCTGATTTCAAAGTAACAAGTCTCCAAGAGACTAAGTGAGTTAGCGGAGGCAACAGAGCAGGGTGCAGACAACATTGAAACAGGGATTCGAAGCCCTGGCTGGTGGCACAGTGGATAAGGTGCCAGCCTGCAAACCCAAAGGTCGCTGGTTTGATTCCCAGTCAGGGCACGTAACCAGGTTGCAAGCCAGGTCTCCAGCCAGGTCTGTGGCTGGAGGCAAGTGAAAGGCAACCATACATTGATGTCTCTTTCCCTCTCTTCCTCTCTCCTTTTCCCTCTAAGAATAATAAATACAATCTTTAAAAAGAAAGAAAGAAAGAAACAGGGATTCAGATTCCCAATTTACCAAGTATCTAAAAGCTTGTGAAATACAATGGGCTTTGCAGAGTTTGAAATGGATATAGTCTCATCCCTCAAAAGTACACACAGTGCACAATGTGATAGCTGTGAAACACTAAGCAGTTAAAACATAAAAACAATATAGATCAACCTTCATGTGCCTTTATGGACCAGATACCTGTTTCTGAAAGTGTTAACTATAAAACACAAAACTGTGAAATTATCTTCCATACAAGGGATTCCAAACATTTTTCCCATGAATATTACTGGTTATAAAAAACTTATCATACTTTATCACAAAATCAGTATTAATCATGAAAAGTACACTGGTACCAGAAAGGCAGCATAAGCACAGCTGTTAAAAGCTTATCATTTGAATCCTCTTTCCCCTGTGAGCAATATAACCTTGGGGAAGTTACTCAACCTCTCTGTGCCTCCACTTCCTCTTGTAGAAAATGAAGACAGTAGTGTTTATTTCTTAAAGTGGTTGTGAAGATTAGATAAGTCAGTAATTTTAAAGTACTTATAACAGTGCCTGTCACATAGTAGGCACACAATAATTGCACTTCTCTACTTAAATGCTTTCCTTTTTAGGGATTGACTTTGCGGGGAATGGGTGGGTGGGGAGGAGGACAGAGGGGAGCAAAAAGGGGATGGATGTAATACAACAACAATAAAATTTTTTTAAAAATGTTTTCCTTTTCCACTTAATTAGCAACCAACTCTTCATATTATGTCTCTCTAAGTCTAGCCAACCTTCATAGGCACTGGGAAAAAATATAAAATTTCCTAAAGCACCCAGGTTTTAAGTCAAAAATTAAATAATAATAAAGACATGGTAGAAAAGAACAGATACATGTTCAAAGCATATAATAATGATCAGAAATCAGGAAAACTGATTTACAGAAAATGACATGCTTTGCCTACCTTGAATTGGCAGATGTGGGGTGAGAAGTACCCACAGTTTTCAAAACCAGTCACATCACAAACATTCTATTTACCACATCAAGCTTGAAATGCTCCATCACCCACACCACAACTATGGGCCAAAAGCCTCTTTACACTTTCTAACCATTCCTACTACTACTACTTTTTTTCCCCTTACTACAAACCCAAGAATAAAAATAGTGGTCTCCCTGAACTACAACCCCCATTAAATTCCCATTAAAAAATACATTAAAATGAATTATAAAAAGAAGCGCAATGCATGTATTCCCTTTAGATCTGTTGCCTGGTTAATTAGGTAGACCAAGGTATCCTTGAGGCTCCAGGTAAGCGCTGCTGACCATGGGGAGGGCAGCTCAAAAGGGTGTGTTTGTGAGGGATAAAGAATCTCAGTCAGGACTGGTGCACACTCTTGGAGAGTTCTGAGGAGAACAGAATTTAACCAAATTGTTTTCCTACTGTCTCTCCCATGGAGCAACATAAATGAAAAATGAGAGAATGGAGTGATGAGGTTACAAGTGGCCTGACAGGGACGTAGCAATGCTGAGAGAAGGGTGACACAAGTCAGGACAAAAAAAGTTTAAAAGAGAGATAAGCAACTATAGCAAGACGTGGGAACATGTCTGGTTACAGCGTAACAAGACTTGATGATCACCCAAGGTAATATAATTTGGTAGAAGAAACAAAGCAGGTACTTCGGGTAACTATGACAAGACCAGCCCTGACAGAGATGTAAGTAGAAGCACAAGTTCAGCCTTGTCATGTTTCATTTTAGGTAAAAGCCAAGTATCCAGTTAGCACATATCTTATTGGTAACTGGAAAAATCATAATGTTATAGAGTATTTTTAATAGGTTCAGAATTTTTAATAGGTCCAGCTCACAACTTAGTTGACTTAAGAGCTCTCTTTATCTGCAAATGATACTTTATATACTTTAAATGACAAGTATATAAACCATGAAATAGGCTCAAGAAGGATTAATAAAATTAATGAGTAATATTTTATGAGTTATGAACAAAAAGTGGAAATATATAAGTGATGTTTGATATATAAAGATAATTTATATAGAACAACTATGAAATTTTTCCATTAAAAAAGATATTTATGTCATTGTAAGACAGAATATTAGGCATATAGATTATTATTCTTACTTCAGATAGTATTTCACAAATTTATTATGTCACATAAATTAAGTTTAATGCTCCTTTAAGTCCTATAAATCATATTATAGCTTTCGTTCAAATTCTAACTGGCAAATTTCCATGTCAGTTCTCTTGAGAAATTTAACACATAAAACAGCCATAAAACAATCACAGGAAAGAGAAACTGCCTTATGACCCAGCAGTTCTACTGCTGGGATTATACCCTAAGAATCCTGAAACACCAATTCAAAAGAGCTAGCACCTGATGTTTATAACAGTGTTACTTACAATAGCCAAGTGTTAGAAACAGCCTAAGTGCCCATCAGTAAATAAATGGATTAAAAAACTGTGGTTTATCTACACAATGGAATATTATTCAGCAGAAAGAAAGAAAAAGGAATTCCTGCCCTTTTCAGCATGCATGAAAAAAAGATAGCATGGAAGGAACTGGAGACTATTATGCTAAATAAAATAAGCCACTTGGTGAAAGACACATACTGCATATCTCACTTATAAGAGAAATCTAATGAACAAAATTAACTAATGAACAAAACTTTGTAAATACAATCATTGGTTACAATTAAATTTCAAATTCAAAAAGACTTACCACATTTTCCTTCATCTTTCTCAGCTTTGCATCTATCTCTTTCAGCCGATTTTGCTGATCCCGTTGTTCTTTGGTGTTTTGAAGTACCTTTTCCCCTGGAGTTATTTCCATATTTCTATCATCATCATTAAAGTCAGGTTCCTAATTTAAAAAAAAAAAAACATGAATAGGCTGAAAATGTACCTCACACACCACTCTAAAGGACTTAAACCTTCAAGATTGGCTTTGCTTCTCAAACAATATCTCTTCCTGTAAAGTGATATTTATAATTCTCTAAACTCTTTCTATTTGAGAAGGAAAAGGTCCAACTATACATAAAACGAGGGAAATAAACTCAATCACATGGAAAGTAGGAAGTTAGAGTGAAAAAAAGCAATTGGCAAGAAGCAGTGACCTGGGCTCTGGTCCCTGCTCTGTACTTATCAGCATAAAATTTTTGGCAAAACAGTTTCTCTAGACTTCAAGTTTATCATATGTAAATAATAAGAAAAAACCCTGCCCATCCATGTTATGAGAGGCAGCTATGTAATAGTGCCTTGGCAAAGTTAAGAGTTTTGAATCCTGGCTCTCCCCAGTTCCTAAGATGGCCTTAGGGAAATCAATCAACCTCTTTGAGCCTCAGTTTCACCATCATCTGCAGAAGAGGGAGGAAAAGGATGAGGAGGAGGAAAGGGAAGAAGAAGGGGAAGAGTAAGGGGAAGGGGAGAAGAACCTCTCTCCTAAAAGCACATAGTAGGAATGCACCAAATCTTGGTGCCTAACATATGTGAGCTGCACATGCCCTTTGGAAAGAATAAGTATTATATTATAAAAGTATTTCATTATCAGCAACATTTGAACTGATAAAACCATATTCTCCCCAAGTTAGTATTATTTCTAAGTGATATAAAAGGGTATCTCTTGACAGTCAGTCAGTCCTATAACTAAACTTCCTATCTTTTCTCCCACAGATCTCTTATTCTGTGTTGCTATGTACATAGGTGATTGGCATAGCTGTCAGTTCCTTACACACATTTGGTCATTAAGAAAAGCCACCTTCACAATCCTTCTTTAATCAAGGCCCTTTTCTCTTTCTCACTGCTTACTCTTCATGCACTTGAACCAGCAGTTTTCAAACCCCAATGTGCTGCAGATTCATGCACAGAGCCTGTGAAAATATTCAAAGGCCCAGCCCCTACCCAGAGATTCAGATTCAGTAAGGACTGGGGACCAACAACCTGAAGCACAACTACTTGAGAATTTGAGAACTATCAACTTGAGCTACCACCTAACTTGAGCTACCTCTTAACTGGGCTTGGTGCCACCATCTCCCCATCCATTTCACCTTTTGCAAAGAAGTCACCAAGCAAGGTGCAAAGTCATCATCACCTCATAGCATGGTCCTGCTTGTCTCTTCAGTCTCAGCTCTCATTAGCTGTGTCTCAAACCCAAAGCCTCAGCAATGTTCACTATTCCTAGTTCTCCACCACTCCAATATCTCCTCCCTCCAATTCCTCATACAAACTCCTACTCTCTTAGAGCTCAGCACAAACATGGATCTACTGTAAAATATTCCCCAACATACCCAGGAAAGACAACTATTCTCTCCAGCATTCCACATCATTGTACTCACCACACTGCCACTGCTCAGAGCCTATGACTATTCCCTCCCTGAATCCCAACACAAGCTATAATCCTGAAACTATAAGCCCTGGTGTCTGGTGAAGGCCTGCTTTCTGGGTCCTAGATGGCCATCTTCTTGCTGTATCCTTGGTGACAGAAGGGGTAAGGGAGCTCTGTGGGCCTTTTTTATAAAGCACAACAAATTCCATTCATGAGAGCTCCACCCTCATGACCTAATTACCTCCAAAAGACCTCACCTCCAAATACTATCACAATGGGGATAACAGTCCAACATATGAATTGTGGAGGGACATAAACATTCAGTCTATAGAACGCAGTGATCTGAAAAACATACAAACTGAATTTCATTTTTAAATCAAAATTACTTTTTTTAAAAGTATATCAGCCCTGGCTGGTATGGCTCAGTGGATTGAGCATTGGCCTGTGAACCCAAGGGTCGCTGGTTTGATTCCCCGTCAGGGCACATAACCAGGTTGCAAGCCAGGTCTCCAGCCAGGTCCATAGCTGGAGGCAGGTGAAAGGCAACCATACATGTCTCTCTCCCTTTCTTCCACCCTCCCTGACCTTCTCTCTAGAAAGAATGAATAAAATCTTTAAAACTAAAAAATAAAATAAACTCTAGTTATCTCTAAAATCATAGTTGTTTTTTAAAAAAAGGATATTACTTTAATGATCTAAAGCTATGATTTTCTTTTAAATCTTTGGGTAGGCAATGAAAAGACACAAAGAAAAAATTTTAAATCAAGCTTCATCAACATTTTTTAATTTTGCAAAGCAGCCATTAATAGATCAGCCACAGAGGTTGAGAAAATTATCATACCCACATCTGACAAAGGACTTGAATCTAGTATATAAGGAGCCCATTCAATTTAATAATAAACAAGAATAAAAAGATAATCCAGTTCTAAAACAACTTGAACAGATACTTTGTAAAAAAGATATGTAAATGACAAACAAGTACAGCCATACCTAGGCGCTCATCAGCTTTGGAACTCATCAAACCCTGTACTCGTTGCATTTTGATGAGAAAAAGTGTTTCAGCTCAGGCTTGCTTGGGACTCACTGCACTTGCTAGAACCCATATGAGTCACGACACCATCCTTCATGGTACTCATTGGTTTCTGCTCTCACCACAAGTTCCAGAACAAATTAATGGTGAGTACATGAAAAGGTCTTCAACATCATGAAGGCATCAGGGAAATGTAAATTAACATCACAGTAGGATACCACTATATAGCCACAGATGAAAAAGTTTAACACCAAATGTTGGCAAGGTGTGGAACAAGCAGAACTCTTGTATGTTGTTGGAAAGTACAACCACTTTGGAAAATTGGCAGTTTGTTAAAAAGTTAAACATCTGTCTACTTCATATGACCCAGCAAGTCTGTTCATGTGACTCTATTCAAGAGAAAGTGAAAAAGTATTATTCATTTTGTACATGAAAGTGCATAGCAGCTTTATGCATATCCCAAATGTCCATCAACATAAGAAGGATAAACTGTGGTAAGTACCTGATATGAGCTGGGACAATTAAGACTTTCTGCTTGACCGTTGTCTTGTGATTAGATTTAGTCAAAGTGGGGAGAGGGGTATTAAAGACTGGAGGGCAGAAAAAGAATGCCTGGGGTATTTTCCCCTTCCATGCTTTGGCATTATGGCTTGGGAGTGATGTATTCCTGAGGTGCCCATCAGAAAGGTTTTCTTAGATTCAACTGTCTATCCACACTCAAAGACAAATATGACCACACTTGGAGTCAGCCTATTCAGACAGATTTAGGAAGGAAACGCAGCAAGGTGGTGTCATGTATCCCTCTTCAACGAAAATTTTTGCCGCAGCCCATGTCATCACGGGCACCACACAAGGCACAATGAAGCTACCCTGGTTTAGAAGCTTTATATCCAATAGAAGCATCATCTCTTGGAATGAGTTTATAGGACCAGCACCCAAAGTCCCAGCAAGAGACATGCCCAGCTACAAGAATTACTGCACTTAGGGAAGCTCAAAGTATGACTTCCCCATCAGGTCTTTAGAATTCTCCCAATCCAGAGGTCATTTTTAACATAGGTAAAGTTGCCTCCTAACATGTTGATATTCTAACTTTCATCAGCTGCCAGGGAAACAATTGGGAAATTAAGGACAGCTCAAATTCTCATGCTGAAGAAGAAATGATTGGTTGATCCTTTGCCCACATCTTCTATGATTACAACTTTGGCTGGCTGATTCTTCAACCGTGGCTCTAAATTTCCCTCAGCTCCACTACTCTTTTTCCTCCCTCTACCCACTGTTGCTAGTCCGTGGGTCTACCAACACCCCTTACTGGCCCCTTTGAATCTATAAATAGTTCCTTCATTTAATTATCTTCAAAATTCAACTTGAATGGTTTTTTCTGTTTCTTACTAAGAACTCTAACTAGTATATACTATGTTTGTATGTGTATATGTGTGTATGTGTGTATGTATATATATATGTGTGTGTGAGAGTATTTGCAGAGAAATAGACTGGAACTTTATATTAAAATTTGTAATTATTTTATTTTTCTTACTTTTTTTGTTTCCTGAGTTTTATACAATAAGCATTCATTTCATAAGCAGAAAATGTTATTTTTTACCTTTAAGGAAAACAAATTTCTACCAAGGCTGTTTTTGTTCTTCTCTGACAATGACTCTGTACCCAGATGTTAATAACCTGAAAGTCAGATTTTAGCTCCAGTTCTTCTGTGTAATTTTGAACAAGTCACTGTCTCTTTCTGGGTTGAAATTTCTTCTGATAAAAATTTCTTCAAACTCTAATAGCTCATGTGTCTGTAATTGTCTAGTTAGACCTAAGGATATGTAACATCTTTCCTCAGTCATGGTCTCTGAGCACATGACCACATAGTTCAACTATTTAAGAGATAGCATTTGATGAAAGTGGAGGCAAAGAGGAAGCAGGGAAAAATAGTCATTGATTCAGCAAAAACACAACCAGTGGCATATTCAAGAAGCTCTGTGGTACCAGGAGAGGCTCTATTGTCACATTAATATGCCAATCAGTACTGTCAGGAAATAACTTGATCTCCTATGATAAGAAATATTTGGGCAGACTCTCTGACCCTCCATGCCTTTTCTGTGTTTCTGAGTGGCACAGGAATGCTTTTATTTAGTAAAAAGTAAAATTCAGTTCCATTAAAGCTCTTGTGATATGCACATAATCTCTAAGGAGCCACAGGAAGAGAACTACCCCTGAGGTCAACAGATATTCATTGATTTGAATTCCTGATCACCAAGGGGTTTTAAGTTCATCCTTAGAAAAATATCTACGCTGTTGACTGAACTAAGAATGGTCTCTGAAGTTAAGTAAATTCTTTTCCAAAAGCCAAATACAAAGGAAATTACTGACATCTTCATAAGTTATCTGGCATGCAAATAAGGCATGAGTTAAAGACCAGAAAAATATAAAGCTGCCTAAATAAAGCCAGCTTTCCTGTGTTTCAAACTAATATGCTATAGTTTTCCATAGGTTACTGCTGTTACCTCTTATCAGATGGGTCATGTGACTGGCAGTACTAAAAGTAGGGAAAAAAACCTTTCATCCAGATTGTTTTTCATCTTGGAATGTTGCCATGAAATGAAAGAAACCTTGACTACACAGGAGACTTAACTTTTAAAAAAAGGAAATATAAATATAAACTTCAAAGTAATCTGTAAATATATAGGTGAATTCCTCAGATTTAACTGGGAATGGTTGTAGGTTAACATTAGAGGCAAGAATCTCTGAAGCATCTTCTTGTTTGTTCCTCAATCCAAATTCCCATGCTCTTAAGAGTGGCATACTTCTATAGTTTTTGGAAATGAACAAATGGTCAGTCTGTGCTTATGACTAGCACACATAAAAAATTCCTAGATTCCTGCCTTCAACCAGTGCATTAGGTAATTTGAAGTCAACTTGGACTACATGGCCATTATTGGAACTCTGAAAATACCTGGGTTCAACAGTAAAACATTTTTCAGGATTACATGTCAAACAATGGTTTGTATTTCCTCAGTTTTAACTACTGTTGAAACAGGAAGAAGCAAAAAACATTTGTTGCTATCAGCAACAGCATGCTCTAAGTAACAAAAGAGATAAACACAACTATAATTTTCCCCAATTAAATGTTTGCTGGTCTTACCAAATTGTATACAACTGAATCAATATTTTAAGAACAAGAAAATAAAGGAGGACCTTTGCATTCAAATAAAAACAAAGAAATACATCCTAGCAATGAAAACCGTTTCTAAAGACCGTCTCCCAATCAGAAAAAAAAAATCTTACCATGAACTGGAATTCTAGATTTAATTAAGACTGACTTCATGAAAAATAAATAAATTACACTTCTTTACAAGAGCCAAACTGAACAAATCTATTGTTAAATCCAGTTGTTAAGGATTGAAGAAATTACATTTGCATAACTCCTATATCTTAGATATTTCTGGAGAAAGCTGGAATCTAATATAGCTACAAATAAAAAATACAGTACTAAATTATGAAACATCACTCAACTTTATGATGGAATTTATAATAGATGGAAGGAACTAAATGATGTGTTGGAAAGTTAGGAGATGAATACAGAAAAGTATGCACAGTTAAACCACAGGTCTTTTTAAACATGCTTCAATTAGTTCTCTTTTGCTAAGATGAAATGAAAATAAAAAGCAGATGTAAAACTGCAGTCACGTGATTTTACTCATATTGCAGAATAGCAGCAAGATGCCACTTGTTCTTTTGAATGTGACCACATACGATGTTTTACACTAAAGAAATCAGATACATGAAAGCTAAATGCTGCTTTTAAAATACTGCCATAAAGTTAAGAGCCAGGCCAGGGCATCTATATGAGAACATTGTAATTGGCAAGTGCATAACAAAAAGGAGGTTTCCTCTCTTCCCCTTTCATCACAATCAACACTTTCTTAATCTTTGAGTCACATTTCTGGGGTCCCTCAAATTATTATGGCTCAGGTACATTTATCATCCTAGGCTTATGGGCCTACCAACTTGGCACCTTTATAGTTGCCATAGGTTAGTCAGAAAGTCTGCATGTTTCAACTTGTTTGGGAAATTGGTTTTTAGATCAAAATTTTTAAATCTCCAAAGGAATTTTTTAAATATCATATCTGCAAATAACTTTTTCTTTCTCTGTGTCCCTTAACCTCTACTTTCTCAGTTCCTGCAATGTGGTACTTTTTGTTTCATTGTATGATCACTCCACAGCTTGCTCAGTGTTCACAGCCTATCCTCCAGTATCCTACATGCTGTCTAAGGTCAGAGATGAAGCCACGTGCTAATCTGAATACTTAACATGAACCACCATGGCATCTCCCATGAAATGAATTGGCATTCAAAGAAGTGTTGATGGCCTGTGCAGGGGCTGGACAGGTAACATAAATGCATGCAGTAGAATTCAGGTTCAGGGCCTGCCATAACATGAAGTGGCGGTTACCGGAGCAAATTAGAGAATTTGTGCTCCATATAAAGTAGCAGTTGCTACTTAGCTCAGTCCTATAGTAAGCCAAGCAAACATTCAGGCATAACATAGCAGGTTTCCTAATTTTTCCAGAGGAACTAGAAATTTGGATTTTTATATGCGGTCACCCAATTTTTAAATGTTGGCTGAAAAAAATAAAGATTGTGAATCCTGTGTGAGCTAAAGGAATCCTACCTGTGAGCCAAATTTGCCATACAGGCCACCAGTTTTCCACCTCCTGCTGAATAGTGACAGCCTTCTATGCCTCTGACCCTTCTGCCTGCTGCCTCATCCACAAGTTCCTCTCACTCCTCCTGTCCCACGCTTATAGAAACAGACTGTCTTGTTAACCATTCTGGATGTGCTTTCTCTCTCTCTCCCCTCTGAATCATTACAATACTTTGCTTATAGCCTTCTACTGTGCTAACCTATGTTGTCTTGTACCTCAGATATCTATGTATAATCCATGCCTTCCATAAGGAAATAAATTCCTTAAGTCACATTATTATTATTTTTTAAGATTATATTTATTGTTTCCAGAGAGAGGAGAGGGGAGAGAGGCAGAAAAGGAGAGAAACATCAATGCATGGTTGCTTTTCACTTGCCTCCAGCTAAGGACCTGCCTGGAGACCTGGCTTGCAAGCTGGTTATGTGCCCTGGCTGGGAATCAAACCAGTGACCTTTGGGCTCACAAGCCAGTGCCTACCCACTGAGCTACCATCCAGGGCCTTATAATGATGATGATGATGATGATGATGATGATGATGATGATTACTATTACTACTACTACTACTACTACTATATCACTGGTTGAATTCTGTGTCAGACACTGCTAAGCACTTTACATATATTAACTCACGTACCCTTTTAAAGAACACTATTATTATTATTACTATGAGGAAACTGGAGTTTGGAGTATTTTTAATTAATTCCCAAGTCCTCAGAACTAGAAAGTAGAAGTGCCAGAACTCGTAGGCTTTCAGTTCTATATTTGCCTGGCTTACCTTTAAGTGCCCTGTAACTCTTTGCACACAGTAAGCACTTGATTAATATTTGTTGAATTGACTGTTAAAACACAGAAATTTATATTTCACTTAAAAGACATTCTTTCTTAAGACGTACGGAGAAAAGTTACTACGAGTTAATGGTTTGCAGAAGGGTTAAAAAATAAAATTAACATGAATGAATATTTGTGGCTCAGCAACAGATTGGGGCCCATTCATCATTTGAATAGATATGCTGGGTTTATCCAAGGTACTTTTTAATGTATTTATTCAAAAAGAATTCCAATCCAAAAATAATATCCATAAATAATTTTCCGAGTTTGCATTTTCGGCTTGAAAATTCCATGTGCAATGCTGGTTTCAGTTAGAAATGAACAAATGCCAAGAGGAAACTGAACAAAAGTTCAAGATATTCATTTTGCACACAAGAAGCATTAACTATTTATTTTCAACAATAGGATGTTATGTTTGTTTCTGCATCTGGTTTCCCTTTTATTATCTTTTTAAATATTTTATCAGGACCATAAATGTGAACTCTGAAAATGTGATTTAGATGATGATGACAGAACCTGACCATAGCCATGCTTTGTTTAAAGCCTAGTGGCTAAACAAATCTCTAACTTCTGTTTCTCTTTCAAGAATAACATTTGACAATCATGAAAAAGACATTTTCTACCTTTAGAACTATTATTCAGCTTTCAGATCTCAGCTACCTCTGAAATCTAACAAGAATAACAAAAATTAAAAATCAGCTATAACATGAAAACAACAAAATCCCTAAACGGTTATATTCCTCCATCTTGGCTTCCTCCTTTTGAGAAATGGCACCCGGAAATGTAAATAGCATTGTAATTAGCATCAATGTCCAAGGGTATTTCTGGGTGGAGACATAGATCCCAATTCTCTGTTTTCCAATGACTTTGATCCCAATCCAGAAATTATTGGTTTCTACTACCACCACTATTGCTATGTAGACTGGTAAAGGATGAGTAAAATAACAAAAGATCTATTGTTTTCTCCTCAGGTGAAAAATACCACTCAATACCAAACTAGAGTCCATGAAGTACTGAAAAACAGCAGGGAGAAAAAGAATTTTACTTTTCCTAAGTTGCTGTTTTCCTACACCTTCCTACACCTTTGCAAAAGAATATTTGAGGACCTGGCTGGTGGCACAGTGGATAAGGCGCTGGCCTGTGGACCCAAAGGTCACTGGTTTGATTCCCAGCCAGGGCACATAACCAGCTTGCAAGCCAGGTCTCCAGACAGGTTGTAGCTGGAGGCAGGTGAAAGGCAACCATACACTGATGTCTCTCTCTTCCTTTCTGCCTTTTTCCCTTTCCCTTTCTAAAAATAATAAATAAACTCTTTAAAAAAAATATTTGAGGGAGCTAGCAAGAGGGGAAATACATTAATTTCAAAACCCTCTTAGGAGGACACTCATCAATGTAGTGAGCTTCGTTGTTTGATGGTAAATTAAAGGAGCTAGAAGAATGTGTCAGAATAAGGGACAGTGGCTATCAAGGCTAATACCTAGAACTAAGGAATAAGAGAAATATGACTCTCAAAGGACTAGTGAGTACTATAACAATTTTATTCCCTCTCCTCTTATGATTATGATCAAGAATGAACTTAAATCATAAAGATAATATTAAAATAATATTTCCTCATTGACACCACCCTAGCATATTACAAAATGAAATAAAAATGAATCAAGAGTAGAAGCTGCCAAAGGAAAATACATACTCTTAATGGAAATTACTATCATGTCTGGACTTATGATCAAGATGGCGGCATAGGTAAACACAGCTTGTCTCTTTGCATAACCACATCAAAATTACAACTAGCCCTGGCTGGTGGCACAGTAGAACAAACCCAAAGGCCACTGGTTCGATTCCCAGCCAGGGCATATAACCAGGTGGCAAGCCAGGTCTCTAGCCAGGTCCGTAGTTGGAGGCAGGTGAAAGGCAACCACACATTGACATCTCTCTCCCTCTCTGCCTCTCTCCCTTCCCCTCTCTCTGAAAATAATAAAATATTTTTTAAAAATTACAACTAAAAAATGGAACCATTACTCAAAACCATCAGAAATCAAGTTGAATGAAAGTCTGACAAGTACAGAATTAAAGAAACCACATACAACCAGACTGTTAGAAGGGGACAGAGATTCTGAATAGGCTGGTCCCACATCCATGTGTGGTGGATAAAAATTCAAAAGGGATATTTCAAGAGTGAGGCATCTAAGCCCCACAACAGGACTTCAGCCCATGGTTCCAGTTTCACGAAGGTAAGTCCCCATAACTTCGGGCTGCAAAAACCAGTGGGGATTGAGTCAGTGGGAGAAGCTCCGGAGTCCGAAGCAGTTCCCCTAAAAGAAGCTACACAAGGACTTATTCAAACTCACTCCCTCTGAGCCCCAGCACCAGGGTAGCAGCCTGAAAGGCATCAGTGGCATACAGGGAGGGACTGAAGTGTCTGGTGTCAAGGTGAGAGCTGGGAATGCCTTTCTCAGACAGAAAGGCAGAGGGCACTGCCCCTTTTCTGAGCACTTCCACCACAGATTCACAGTGCCAGCAGGCGGGTGCCATATCTGAGACTCTATCAACCTGGCTAACATTGTTTGCCTACCCTGGAGATCCCCTGAGACTCCATCCCACCCTACTTTTAGGCCCACCCACTCTATTAACTTTGATTTTTCCATATTAATGACTGAACTGGGCTCATACTTCAAAACTTCCTAAATCCTATCAAACAAGCAATAGCCAGCCTCAGTAAGCCCCCAGCACCTCCTCTCACAACTTCTTGCTAACTGGCCCCAGGGACGGCACTAGCAGCAACAAGCCTAGATTCACAGTTTGGCTTCATCTGGGAATCTCCAAGCCCAGCACAAGTAGCAGCATCTCAGATTGCTTTATAGCTCAGGCAGGGTGGCACCACGCAAAACATAGGTAGGGGCTGACCTTGGCCTGCACCACCCAGGAAATACCAGGGCCAGCACACCTAGTAAACAGCTACAGGCCACATCAGAGCACCACCACCCTGCCCCTGCACAGTGGATCCTCTACACAGAGTGGAGGTTGGTGGTCAATGGTCACAACCAGTTTTTGCAGCTGACTGGCCTACATGAATCCCTCTCATTGCTCTGACAATAGCAACCAAGGCTCAACTACAAGAGGAGGGTGTACTCAGCCCACTGGAAGGGTATATAGCTCAAGTACCCATCTAGGGTGATAAGGGAGGCTGTGCCACTGGACCCTACAGGATACCTATTACTTTAGGCCAAGACATGGAGTCAAAGCAGCTTTACTTAATACATATGAACAAATACAAGGAGGCTGCCAAAAAGATCCAGTCAGAAGCGAAGGTCACACTAACTGAAAAAAAAAACAATTTACAGGGAAACAACAGTAGGGTGAATAAAGCTGAGAATTAAATCAATGATTTGGGGCATAAAAAAGAAAAAAACAACCAATCAGAACAAGAAGAAAAAAGAATCCAAACAAATGAGGATAGTGTAAGCAGCCTCTGGGACAACTTCAAGTGTTCCAACATCTACATCATAGGGGTGCCAGAAAAAGAAGAGGAAAAGCAAGACATTGAAAATCTATTTGAAAAAGTAATTAAAGGAAACTTCCCTAATTTAGTGAAGGAAATAGACATACAAGTCCAGGAAGTACACAGAGTCCCAAACAAGATGGATGCAAAGAGGACTATGCCAAGACATATCATAATTAAAATGGCAAAGGTTAAAGATATAGAAAGAATCTTAAAAGTTGCAAGAGAAAAGAAGTTAGTTACCTACAGGGCAATTCCCATAGGACTGTCAGCTGATTTCTCAAGAGAAATTTTGCAGGCTAGAAGGAACTGGCAAGAAATATTCAAAGTCATAAAAAGCAGGGACCTACAGCAAGATTGCTCTACCCAGCAAAGGTATCCTTTAGAATAAAAGGGCAGATAAAGAAAACTAAAAGGAAAAACTAAAGGAATTCATTATCACCAAACCAATAGTATATGAAATGTAAAGGGACTAATTTAAGAAAAAGAAGATCAAACCTATGAACAATAAAACAAGAACAGGGACAGAATCATGGATAAAGAGACCATTTTGATGGTTGCCAGATGGGATGGGGGGGTGTGGGAAAATGGGTGAAGCAGTGAGTGAATTAAGAAGTACAAATGGGTGGTTACAGAATAGCCATGGGGATGTAAAGTACAGTATAGGAAATGGAGTAGTCAAAGAACTTACATACATGACCTATGGGCATAAACAATAGTGTGGGGATTGCCTGAGGGAGTGGGAGGTACCGGGTGGAGGGTAGAAAAGGGGGAAAAATCAGGATAACTGTAACATCATAATGAGTAAAATATTTTTTAAATAATTACAATCGCAGTTGTAGTCATGAAATGAAAAGCAATTGGGAAGAAACTTCTTTAGTTAATAAGCAGATTGTCAAATGTGAACTAGCTTTATCACACATAATTCTGTACCATCTATGTACTCTTGAATTTAATATACCTGATCATCCTGATTTTCAAGTCTTGAAGAAAAGCTGGGCATTGTCTGGGAGGCTGTAGAGAGTTCTTGGAGTTTTGTATCAATTTCAGCAAGCTGCTGGTGCTGGGTGACTTCAAGTGTGTATCCT
Organism: Noctilio leporinus; assembly: GCA_004026585.1. Taxonomy (NCBI): domain Eukaryota; kingdom Metazoa; phylum Chordata; class Mammalia; order Chiroptera; family Noctilionidae; genus Noctilio; species Noctilio leporinus. The sequence goes on from PVIW01000020.1 coordinate 661,653, forward strand.
TCACCTGGGACCACCCAGCCAGACTGATCACCCTAAGGGGGACAACAATCACCAGATCATTCCCACACTACCATTTTTCCAAAATATGATATAGCTTTCAGACAGCTGCACTGACGCTCAGGAGTTCACAAAAACAAATTTTTAAAAGAAAACAAAATAAAACAAAGGCACATAATTAACACTGGCATAGTCAAATTTTTAAAAAAGTAAATAGTTTATGGTTTCAGGATCTTCCCACTCTTTGTAAGGTAGCTTCATAAATTATACTTTGTGGGTTTCTGCCATATGGAAAAAAATATCTTAGCCTTACAGTCTGCTTTTCATTGTATTCTCATTTCTCCACTTTTGAAAAAGTGGTTGTTATATGTTGAACAGGGAGAAATCATGTTTACCCTACAATGGACTTGGTATTTTCAAAATGTGTCCCTTAAAAGTAGCATAGGATCTTTAAAGCTTTGTTGTTTGGATTTTATGAGCTTAACTGGTTCTCTAACTCATTCAACTAATATTATAATTTCATAATAGGCTAAGACCCATTTATAACATATATTCAAAAATTTCATACTGAAAAATAAAGTACCTGGGGATAAATTTAACCAAGGTGGCACAATACTTACACTCAGAAAATGGAATACTGAAGAAAGAAATTAAAGGAGATACAAATAAAGGGAAGCATATACAACATGTTCATAGATTAGAAGAATTAACATCATTAAAATGCCCATATTTTCCAAAGCAATCTATGGATTTAACACAATTGCTATTAAAATACCAATGACATACTTCACAGATCTAGAACAAACATTGCAAAAATTTATATGGAACCAAAACAACCCTGAATAGCCTTCGCAATCTTAAGAAAGAAGAACAAAGAAGGGATCACAATACCCATTATTAAACTATATTTCAAGGGCACTGTAATCAAAATAGTCTGGTGCTGGCATAACAGACACTAAATCAATGGAACAGAACAGAGAGCCCAGAAATAAACACAGTCTCTATGGTCAATTAATATTTGACAAAGGGGGCAGGAGCATAAAATGGAGTAAAATTAGCCTCTTCAACAAATGGTGTTGGGAGAACTGAAATAGTCATTCCAAAAAAATGAAACTAGACCACCAACTTATACCATATACCAGAATAAACTCAAAATGGATAAAAGACTTAAACATAAGTCATGCCACCATAAAATCCTAGAGGAAAACATAGTAAAACTTCAGATATCCTACACAGCAATATTTTTGCCAATATATCCTTTAGGGTACGGTGACAAACACGAGGCCCACGGGCTGAATCCCGCCCTCCATCTTGTTTTATCCCACCTGGCACCTTCGGTCCAGCACCTTGTTTCTACCTGGCTTGCTTAACTGTTAAGGAGTAGTTACATTTATATGGTCCTAAAATTACATTTGGCCTTTTGAAGGCAACCTCGAGGCTGATGTGGCCCCCAGTGAAAATGAGTTTGACACCCCTCTAGGGCAAGGGAAATAAAGAAAAGTAGCAACAAATGGGACTGCATCAAACTGAAAGGCTTCTGCATGGCTAAAGAAAACATCATCAAAATGAAAATGGAATGAACCATATGGGAAACCATATTTGCCAAGGATATCTCAAACAAGGGTTTGATCTTCAAAATTTACCAAGAACTCATACAACCCAACACTCTGAAGACAAACAATCCAATTAAAAAATAGGCAAAGAACCTAAATAGACACTTCTCCAAAGAGGACATATAGAGGACCCATGGGCACATGAATGGATTCTTAACATCACTAGCCATCATAAGGATGCAAATTAAAACCACAATGAGATACCACCTCACACTGGCCAGAATGGACACCATTAAAAAATCAACAAATCAACAAACAAGAACTTTTGAGGTTGTAGAGAAAATGGAACCCTGTTGCACTGTTGGTGGGAATGCAGGTTGGTGCAGCCACTATGGAAAACGGTATGGAATTTCCTAAAAAAAAATTAAAATGGAACTTCCTTTTGATCCAGTGACTCAACTGCTGGGATTATACACTAAGAATCCGGAAACAACATATGCATCCCTACGTTCATAGCAGTGTTATTTACAATAGCCAAGTGTTGGAAACAGCCTGTGTGTATCAGTAAATGGGTGGATCAAAAACCTGTGGCACATTTACACAATTAAATAGTATGTAGCAGAAGGAAAAGAAAAGGGAAGGGAAGGGGAGGGGAGGGGAGGGGAGGGGAAGGGAGGGGAGGGAAAAAAAGGGAGGATTGCCCTGGCTGGTGGCACAGTGGATAAAGCACCAGTCTGTGACCCCAAAGGTCGCTGGTTTGATTCCCAGCCAGGGCACATGACCAGGTTGCAAGCCAGGTCTCCAGCCAGGTCTGTAGCTGGAGGCAGGTGAAAGGCAACCACGCATTGATGTCTCACTCCCACCTCTGCCTCTCTCCCTTCCCTTCTCTCTAAAAATAATAAATAAAATCTTTTTTAAAAATAAGGAAAGGGAAGAAAGAGAGGAAAGAAGGAAGGAAGAAGGAACTCCCACCTTTCAAGACAGCCTAGATGGAACCGGAGAGTATTATGCTAAGTGAAATAAGCCAGGTGGCGAAAGACAAATACTATATGATCTCACCTCTAAGAGAAATCAAAGGAACAAAATAGAACCATAGGCATGGAAACATGGAACAGACTGAAAGTGACCAGAGTGAAGGGTGTGGGAGATAATGGAAAGAAGGGGAAAGCATTAGACAAAGGCCAACAGTGTGGGAATTGACTGTGGAAGTGGGGGATGGGATGGGTGGAGTAGGATAAAGGAGAATATATTAGGACAACTGAAATAGAATAAAATAAAAAATAATTTAAAAAAATAAAGTCAATAATGAATTGACTAAGAACACATTTGAAATTTTCAATTTTAAAAAATTTGTAAAACAAGATTTTATGAAGTAAAGTCAGAGAACATTACTTCATAATTTAAAGTTATTGTGGATTTGTGTTAATAAGTCAATAACATGATAAAAATATACATTAAGAAGTGCAGAGGTCATTGAATAACAGAGTTGACATACCTCCGAACTGGGCAGGCCCGAATCTCTATCATCTAAGTCCTTCAAAAGTTCAGTCAGCCTTTTCTTCTCGCTATCAACCATAACCACTGGTTTCCCTGAGTTCTTGGCCAACTACAGAATGCATTAATGAGGAATATTAAAAACCCAAAGCAATTCATAGTTCAGGAAAATAAAAATGAAACCTGAGGTTTGTATAATACAAATACACTAAGGTAAAATGTGTGAGGTTAGGCCTTTTCATTTGCCAGACTGCATTTTCTATCAGATTTTTGATATAGGTCCATTCTCCAAGCAAAGCTATTTCCACTATAAGCAGGCCTTCCTGTTAACCATTTTAACAAACATTTTATTTGAAAAATAAAATACAACAAGCAGTTTTCAAACCTCTATGTTATTGCAATGCAAAAACATATTTGCTGGGGCATTTGGAAAGAATCTTCTTGCCACTTTCTATGTGGCATATATCTGCTAAATAAAATTACCTTTAAAATTCAAGAAAACCATATCAGGAGGTTTAATTAAGATTTAGTTACTATTGTTAAAAGGGAAATCTATGTGGAACAGCATGAACTTGGATATGGGAAAACAATACTGCTTTTGAAAAACAGTAAAGCAACATACAATGGGCTAACACAAAGAGACAGTTCAAGTTGGAAATGGTTTCCTTCAGGTTACAGGAACATAAAGCAAAGAAAAATCAAGAGTCCCAGACTTCAGTTCTGGAAGAAGCAGGCTGACCCATGTATCCAGTCTATGTGGAAATGGCATGCCAACTACTGAAAAAGGGTCAGGCTTCAACTGTGAAAAATTATTTAACTCTCTCCTCTTATTAATACTTCACACTCCCAAAACAGTTTTTTAGTCACCTAACTGCCTCAGTGGTTTGCCATGAGCCTTCTATCCACTGCACTTACATTTCTCACTGGAAATGAATTAATTAGCATTCAGGTCTAATACAGGAGCCTCTGTGCCCTTGGTTAATCTGAGTTTGCTTTAAGAACAAACCTAGACAAGCTGCAGGGCCTGTAAAACCAAGGTCAGGCCTTGAAGCAGGGAACTAAGACAAGTGAGGGTCTGCCAGAAGATTCAGTTGAGTGGAGCTGGGTAGGATGTGAGGAACAACCAGGTGGCCTCTCCGCTTGGCCAGAAGCATTTTCTATTCAAATTTCCAAATGCACCAGCTATAAAATCAGTCTCATTACTCTAAAAAACCAATTTTACTAATATGCAATTTAAAATCTGGGGAACATGTTCCAAAGCTCTTCTCTAAATAAATGTTTTTCAGATTGCAGGAACAAGATTCATTTCTGGGTAACTGTAATAAGTTGCAGCTAGCATTTTAAAAAGGGATAGGGGTAGTATAGGATAGGAATAGAAAATAGTGAAGTATTTGTTTATAAAACTTTTCTTTCAGTTATATATACTGTTTAAATCACATATACATGTATCATGATCAAAAAATAAAGACATTGAACACAACTATTTTCATTTTCACAACTTACTTAATCCACATTCTAGCTTCTAAATTTCTAAACACATACCTCAATATTTCGCTTAATAAAATCCTGGCTGTGTTTACCCCTGAGTTCTGTATTTGAGAAAGGGCTCTTTTCTGCTTTGACCAATAACTCATTTCTTTCCACATCACAGGTAAAACCTAATATTTAAAAAGTTCAAAATATTTTCATAATTATACTTGTCCATTATGCTAAAATCTTACCTTAAGTGTATATTAAAATACATAAGAAATAAAACACGCATTGAAGAACTTCCAAATTCCAGATCCAGAAACCTAATACACAGAGATTAATTCTTAAAAAGATAAATGTGCTACATAATTTACAATGAAGTTCTCATAAACTTCTGTTATTCATTATCATTTATCAAACTTCTTGCTGTTGGTTCCTTTAGATTCATGGGGCATTATGAAAAACACTGCAGGTGATACACATGAAGGGGAAATCTCTGATGTTTAAAATATATTTTATTTTAGTCTTTATATAAAATAGAACTTTCCCTAAAGATTAGATTCTTTTTAAAAAAAATGTTTTTAAAGATTTTATGTGTTTTGTTTTCAGAGAGAAGGGAAGGGAGAAAGAAAGAAAGGGAGAGAAATGTCAATGAGCAAGAGATACATGGATTGGTTGCCTCTCACATGCTCCCAACTGGGAACCTGGCCCACAACCCAGGCATGTGCCCTGATTAGGAATCAAACGTGTGACCTTTTGGTTCGCAGGCTGGTGCTGAATCCACTGAGCCACACCAACCAGGGCAGACTAACTAGATTCTTATTAAATTGTCACCACGGTTTCTGAGCAATAAACTTTTTGTTCAAAAATGTCTTTTTAGCAAGGTCTGGGCATAAGTGTCGTGGGTGTTCTACAGCACATCTGCACAAACCCCTAGGGCCCATTCTAGTTTGTCAGTTTTCGCAACCTCTGAATGGAGGCTTAAGTCAAATTCTGCGTTGTTCAGACCCTGAATGCTCAAAACAAGGCTAAGAAAAACACTTGTGGACTCTTACTCCCTCTATTGAATATCTAATTTTCACTGTAGTCATATTTAAAGCATTTAAAATAAGATCATGTGAAATCCTCATTAATGCTTTAAAACTATGCATAAAGAAGAATGTTATTAAATGACAAATGGAGTTTACCCTACTAAATAGGATAAACTGCCACATTAAAGTCTAAAAGGGAGAAACACCAGCCAGCAGTTCAATCCAGACAAGGTTTACTTAAAAGTTATTTTTGTTTTATAAAAGAGGTTATCTCAATAAAAAGGATTAAGAGTATTTTTAACTAATTATCCCAGACTCAAAAAATTTAGTAATTAAATAATAAATTTTGAGAATAGCTGGAAAGAACCAGAAAAGGAGTAGGATCTCTAGATTTAAATTCTCTTCAAACAAAAGTAAATTTGAGTTAAAAAAGTTTTTACTTGAATTTAAGTTTCAACTTTCTAAACAAATCTGTACTTTAGAATTGGGGTTTTATCTTCTAATCGATAACATAATTTTTTATAACAACTACCAATAGTAAAAGTAGGAGTCACTTTTTTGGTGAGTGACCTCCTTACATATAAAATATATAACTTTTACCACAATCCAAGTTGTAAATAGTCTTTTAAGTTGAAATATGAGACTTAATCATTCAGTTGAAGTTTCAAATACTCTTCAATAACACAACATTAAGGTAATTCAAACTAAATGCATCCATGTCTATGTCTGCAATAACAGACATTTAAGATTTTCTTTAAAATATACTTTTAATAAACTGCAGGAGAAAAACATTGGATTGTCTGGTCAGAATTATCTCACTAGAAATGTCCCTCTTCTCCCCATCCTGGGAGTGATCCATGCTAGAAGCTGCTGTGTTCCTAGAGTGACGCCAATCCCATGCTGGTTTAGAGGAGCTGGCTGGACCAGGGGTATGCTCCTAACCTAAGTTGGATCAGTTGGTCTCTTACCATCTTGGAATAGAGGTTCCTTCTCAGTGACTACCCACAGAATATGCTCTTGGGAATCAAAGAAGCTATCTATCACCAGGATTCTTTGCATACATTTTTTTTTTTTTTTTTTGCTTAAAGTAGGTTTTCATTACTTGCAGTCAGCTTTCATTTAACTTGTTTTATACCAAAAATTTCAACCATCCCAAAATAGAAAGAACTGTAATGACTCCTCAACAATTCAACAATGATTAACTCATGAAATTTTGTTTCATCTACAACCTCACCTACTTAAACCTATTTCTATATTACATCATATCAAATCATTTCATCAGCAAAATTTCTGTTTACAGCTAGCACTTTCTTGTGATAATATGTAAAAAAATCACACAAATCAAAACATACCTTGATTGACATTCTGCATATGGTTTTCATATTCTTCTGGAGGGACTTGAGTGTGAAATACTGAGAAAATTGTGTCTTCCTGTTCATGGCGAGAATGATCTATTGATTTTAAAAATCACTTATTTAACATGTGTAAAATAATAAGGAATAGTGTACATAAACAGTTTAAAGAAAAAGATAAGATCCAATATCCTCTGCAATACTCCTCAATCTCCTCTACCCACACACTAATTAAGAGAGAGTCACTTCCCGGTAGAAACGTCAATCACCTTTATAGACATAAGCACTGAAACAAATAGCAGAAAGCTTTCTAGTCAAACAGCATTTCCTTAGAACTTCTATGAATAGAGTTTATACATGGGTGTGTAAAATCACATTAACTCTCCAGAAATAATGTAGCTAAATTCCAACATTCACAATACAGAGATTATGCACACTGAGTAACTTGGTGATTTTCTTTTTTATTTTTGATTGCCTGGGTGCATATTTCAAATACATGGTCAATCAATAAAATATCACTGTGTTTAAGGGTTTAAGTATCCATTAATGCAAGCTCAGCAAGTCAGCAATTTGGCAATATTTTATTATAAGGTTAAGTTACTTCATATACTTAATGCAGCAATATATTTGTTCTGAATTCCAAAAGTCCTCTTTTAGAAAGTTCAAAAGGAAGGAGGGAGGAGAGAAGAAGGGAGGGAAGGAAGGAAGGAAAGAAGGAAGGAAGGAGAAGGGAAAAAGAACCTAGTTAATGTAGAAGAAATGATGGATTTAGGAAATAACCATTTTGTAATCATAATAATAACCGCTTCAGGTAAGAATCACCAATGGATGGTAAAACTAATGGGTGAAAGGTTGAAGAATAACAGGATAGCAGCCTCAGAGTATCTCCTCACATGATAACTTATTCAGCGCAAAAGGAAAAATAGTAACTTTATACTGGAGAAGTATGGCAGATACTTAACCAAGTGATCAAATGGAACAATCCACATCATGCGCTTCCTGATATGATCCATTAAGAAGGCCACATTTAATATCACTTCTGTGGGATTTCTGCCAAAAATGTATAACCTGAACCACATAGTGTGGAAACAAAAACAAGCCCAAACTGAGAAACAGTCTACAAAATTATAGGCCTATAGTCTTCAAAAGTGCAAATGTGATAAAACACAAGGAATAACTAAAAGATATAATAACTAAATGCAATACATGATCTAGAATTTGCTTTTGCTATGAAGATTATTAGTGGGACAACTGACAACATATGAATAAACCTGTGAATTATTGTATATCAATGTAAATTTCTTGATTTGTACATATGTGTGTCTGTCCATCCTTGTATAGAGAGGGAAACAAAGGGGAGGGACAGATGTGTGTCTGTGTATGAGTGCACACACACACACACATATATGTGAGTATACATCTACACACATATATTTGACAGAAAAAGAAGAGGAGGCTGTGGTAAAATGTTAACACTTAGAGAATCTTGGTCAAGGGTATTTGAATTTGAAAATTCTTCGTACATGATTGAGACTTTAGATTTCAAATTACATCAAATTAAAAAGTTAATATGAAAATTTTTTACATTCCTCTCCTCACTACAAACTTTTATCTGGAAAAAAAGAATCTCCCTTCAGAGATTAAGACCCAGAGCTTAAAGGACTCAGCACCATTTTTAACGCAGCTTGGAAGAAGAGGACTGAAGGATATTTGTTTGCTACCAACAAGGGAAGACATTCAAGTCCACCCCAGACAACAAGAAGGTCGTAAAAGAGGGGATGAGTTTAGAGTAGATAAAAGTGACACCAGCCTTGGCTAGTGTGGCTCTCCTAGTTCAGCATCATCTATGAACCAGAAGATCACCAGTTCGATTCCCAGTCAGAACATATGCCTAGGTGAAGGATTTAAGCCATGGTCAGGCTGCATACAAAAGGCAACAATTAAAGTGTCCCTCTCACCTCGATGTTTCTCTCCCTCCCCTCTCAGAAAATTAAAATAAAGTGGCACACTGTGAGGCTGCTACCCAGCGCACATCCCTCTGAAACCCTAGAACTGAACAGAGAGCCCTAAAGAAAATGGGGAAACCCAGCGCAGCATGGGCTCTGCCTCACTGAACATCTGGAACTCTGGGAGCAGAATCCACACACAAGGCTCAACCTACCCAGGACAGCTGCTAAGCAGCAATGGCAGTATGCACATTTAGAGGCAGACAGGGCCTAAAATATTTACTCTCTCACTCACACCCATACCACACACACAAACCCCACAATTCCCCATGGCTGATCAATGGCATGGAGGAGATCCGGAGGTTCTCACTTGCCCCTGTGGACTAGAAGTAGCCTCCCCCACCACATATCAGTATGCCAACTAAAAATGCTTATATACAAATAAGCCCTACAATTGAGAACTGCTCTATTAGACTATAAATAAATTTTGATAAATTCAAAATATCAAAGCAATGACCACAATATTATAAATTCCTATATTAGCATTTAAAATATAATGAAGGATTTATTTCCAGACAGGGCCTTTAAGGAGATAATTCAAAATTAAATGAGGTCATTGGGTGGGGTCTTAACCAATAGAACTGGTGTGTTTATAAGAGGAAACGACATCAGAGATATCTTCACCCTGCTCCCTCACCCCTTGCACACAAAGAAAACATCATGCACAGGCACAGAGAGAAAGTGGCTATCTACAAGCTGGAATGAGACACCTTACCAAAAAATAATTTTCCATACCTTAACCTGGGTCATGTAGACTCCAGAACTGTCAGAAAATAAATTTCCATTGTTTAAGCAATCCAGACTGCAGTAATTATTTTTACGGCAGCCCTAGCAGCCTAAGGTATGTGTGTATATTAAGAGAAAATAAAATGAATTCTTTTTTGTGGCACCACGGAGGCTGTCAGCTGTTTCAGGATGGGGCTGAACATCTCTTTCCCAGCCACTGGCTGCCAGAAACTCATGGAAGTGAATGATGAATGCAAATTTCCTATGTTTTATGAGAAGCGTTTGACAACAGAAGTTGCTGCTGATGCTTTGGGTGGAGAATGAAAGGGTTATGTGGTTCAAGTCAATGGTGGGAATGATAAACAAGGTTTCCCCATGAAGCAGAGGGTCTTGACCTGTGGCCATGTCTGACTGCTGCTAAGGGGCACTCCTGTTATAAACCAAAAAGGAGTAGGAAAAAAAGTGCAAATCTGTTCAGGGTTGCACTGTGGATGTCAATCTTAGTGTTCTCAACTTGGTCACTGTGAAAAAAAGAAGAGTGTAGATATTCCTGGTCTCGCTGATACTTCTGTGCCTCACCACCTAGGCCCAAAAAGAGCTAGCAAAACCCACAAACTTTTCCATTTATCTGAAGATGGTGTCCCTCAATGTGCTGTGAGAAAACCCCTAAACAGAGAAGGTAAAAAATCTAGGACCAAAGCACCCAAGATACAGCATCTCATTATTCCATGTGTCCTACAACACAAATGTCCATGTACTATTCTGAAGGAACAATATACTAAGAAAAATAAGGCAGAGGCCAAAGAATATGCTAAACTCTCGGCCAAGAGGATGAAGGAGGACAGAGAAAAACGCCAAGTACAGATTGCCAAGAGACACAGGCTGTCTTCTCTGAGAGCTTCTATCTCTGAGTCCAATCAAAATGAGATTTTCTAGGAGTAACAAATAATTCAGAACATCCAAAAATAAAAAAAGAAAAGGAGCTTAACTAATTTAATGGAAGAAGCTAGAGAACACAATTTTTAAAAAGTTCAAGGAAAAAATATTGTAATAAAGATAAGAGTCAGATTAGCAAAGAAATTCAAAGCTGGCTCTTAAAAATATAAAAAGAACAATCTGCAAGTATAATTTTAAAAAGATAAAACACTAATTGTGATCAGGAAAACATGATACTAATGAAAGAACAGATATATAGGTTACTGAAATAGAATAGCGGGTTCAAAACTAGACCCTCAAAAATATAGTAAACTAATCTTTAACAACAGAGCAAAAGCATTTCAATGGAGAAGGGAAAACCTCCTCAACAAATTGTGCTGGAACAATTGAATGTCCATGTGCAAAAAAAAAAAAAAAAGAAAAAGAAAGGAAAAAAGAAGGACCTAGACACAGATCTTACACTATTCACAAAAATGAGCTCAACTAAACTATAAACTTAAATGTAAAATGCAAAACTATAAAACATCTAAAAGAAAATATAGTAGAAAAATCTATGTAATCTTAGGTATGGTAGTGAGTTTTTATATCCAATACCAAAAGCATAATCCATTAAATTAAAAATTGATGTTAAACTTTATTAAAATTAAAAACTTCTCTTCTGCAAAGACATAATGAAACTCCAAGCTACAGGCTGAGATGAAATATTTGCAAAATGCATATCTAATATAGAACTTGTATGCAAAATACACAAGAAACTCAACAGAAAGAAAAAGAAATCCAATTTTTAAATGGGCAAAATATCTGAACAGACAACTCACTAAAGAAAATATAGATAACAGGCATCTGAAAAGATACTCAACATCATATGTCATTAGATAGGTGCAAATTAAAACAAAATATATCCAATCTAAATGGCTAAAATCCAAGGACTTCCAGTCAAGATGGAAGCATAGATAGATATGCTTCACCTTCTCTCCCAAACATAGAAAAATTACAACCGGATCTCTAAAACAAATAACAACCAGAACTGTCAGGAAATCAAGCCATATGGAAGTCCAACAACCAAGGATTTAAAGAAGCCACATTCATGCAAGTGGGTAGGGGTGGAGTTGCAGAGACAGAGCAGAATGGTGGTAGGGCGCAGAGAAGTAATGGCAGTAGAAAGAATGGTCCCACATTCACATGTAGTAGATAAAAATTGGGATACCCTGGGTGTAAATGATCCCAGCCTCAGGTCAGACTGCATAGCTGAGGGTTCCAGCACCAAGAAAATAAACCCCCATTACCTCTGGCTATAAAAACCAATGACAGTTGGGACAGTGGCAAAAACTGCCAGATTTTCATCACTTAAAGGACCCACATGGGGCAGCCAAATAAACTGCCAAATTTTTGACACTTAAAGGGCTTACATGGTCTTAGAACATACACAAACCCCAGGGTGCCAACTGCATACAGGAAGGGTGTCTGGGAGGGTGCCAATCACATACAGGAAGTGAGTGAAGTGACTGAAAACAGGGAGAGTGCCAGGCAAATCACCAGAACCCAAGAAGCAGCACTGTCACCTCTCCAAGCTCCCTACCACACACAGAGCCATAAAACAGTGAAGCACATGGCCCTATCCTGGAAATTACCTATGGCTCCACCCACACAATTTACAGGTACCTTTGCTACACAGGCCATGCTACTAATGAAGGGAGTAAAAACAGCTCTACCTAATACACAGGAAACAAAAACAGGAAGGCTGTCAAATTGAAGAGACAAAGAAATATGGCCCAAATGAAAGACCAACACAAAACCTCAGAGAAAGAACTAAACTAAATGGAGATGGCCAACCTATCAGATACAGAATTCAGAAGACTAGTGATGATGATGCTTAAAGAACTCATTGAGTACAGCAAAAAATAAAGGAAGAAATGAAGGTTACACTAAGTGAAATTTTTTTAAATCCCCTTTCATCCTCCCTCCCTGCCCTTTTCTTCAAAAATAATAAAATCCTAAAAATAAATCTACAGGGAACCAAAAGTGAAGGGATGGAAGTTAGGATTCAAATCAATAATTTAGAACAAAAGGAAGAAATAAACATTCACCCAGAACAGAAAGAAGAAACAAGAATGCAGAAAAACAAGTCTAGGCTTAGGAACATTTGGTACATCTCCTAACATGCCAATATCCAAATCACAGGGATACCAGAAGGAGAAGAGGAGGAGCAAGAAATTGAAAACTTATTTGAAAAGTAAGGAAAGAAAACTTTTGGCATTTGGCAAATGAAATAGACATACAAGTACAAGAAGCAGAGAAAGTCCCAAATAAGTTAGATCCAAACAGAACCACACCAAGACACATCATAATTAAAATGCCAGAGGTTAAAGATAAAGAGCACCCTGGCTGGTAGCACAGTGGATATGGCGCTGGCCTGCAAACCCAAAAGTTGCTGGTTCAATTCCCAGCCAGGGCACATAACCAGGTTGCAAGCCAGGTCTGCAGCTGGAGGCAGGTGAAAGGCAACCATACACTGATGTTTCTCTCTTTCTCTGCCTCTCTCCCTTCCTCTCTCTCTGGAAATAATAAATAAAATCTTTTGAAAAAAATAAAAAGATAAAGAGAGAATCTTAAAAGCAGCAAGAGAAAAGCATAGAGTTACCTACAAAGGAGTTTCCATAAGACTATCAGCTGATTTCTCAAAAGACACTTTGAAGACAAAAAAGCAGCTGGTAAGAAGCAGTCAAAGAAATGAAAACCAAGGACCTACAACCAAGGTCCTTTTAGCAAAGGAACTAGCTCTATTAAGCAAAGCTACCATTTAAAATAGAACAGTAGGGTGGATAAAGTGCTTCCCAGACAAGGTAATGGTAAAAGAATTCATCATCACCAAGCCATTACATGAAATATTAAAGGGATTTATTTACAAAAAAGAAGGTCAAAACTATGAACATGAAAATAGCAACATACTCACAACTATCAACAACTGAATCTGAAAAACAAAAACAAACTAAGCAAACAACCAGAACAGGAACAGAATTATTTGGAGGGTTATCTGCTGAGAAGGTGCAGGGATTAATAAGCATAATTGGGAGAAGCAAAATAGATGTTTAGAATAGTACAGGAAAGGAAGAAGCCAAAGAACTTACACACATGACCCACGGACATGAATTGGGGGGGGGGGGGGTAATTGCCGGAGGGAAATGGGGTACCAGGTGGAGGGAGGCAAAGAGAGAAAAACTGTGACAACTCTAATAGCATAATCAGTAAAATATACTTTAAAAATGACTAAAATCTAAAAAATTCACAATACCACTTGCTGGAAAGGATGCCAAACTACAGGAATTCTAATTCTTCGCTGGTAGAAATGGAAAATGGCACAGCCAATTTGGAACACAGTCAATTTCTTACAAAGTTAAACAGTCTTACATAATTCAGCAATAATGTTCCTAGATATTTACATAAATAAACTGAAAATGTATGTCTACAGAAAAACCTGCACACAAATCTTTAAAGCAGCTTTTATTCATAATCACAAAAAAAAAAAAAAAAAAAAAAAAAAAACTGGGAGCAATCAAGATATCTTTCCACAGGGAAGAAATCCATGGCATACCCATAGAATAAAATGTTATCCTGCAACAAAAAGAAATTTGCTATCAAGCCACAAAAAAGACATGAATGAATCTCAAATGATATTGCTAAGTGAAAACACCCAGTCTGAAGACCACATACCGTATGATTACAATAACATAACATCTGGGAAAGGCAAAACTAGAGACAATATAAAGATCAGTGGTGGCTCTGGGTTTGGCGGAATAACAGAGGGTTGAACAGAAAATCACACAGGGAATCTTTTTTTTTCCTACCCTCACCTGAGGACATGCTTATTGATTTTAGACAGAGGGGATGGAAGGGAGAGAGGAGGGGGGAATATCAATATGAGAAAGAAACATCAATCAGCTGCCTCTCGCATGAACCCCAACTAGGGACCAAACCCACAACCTAAGCATATGCCCTGACTGGGAACTGAATCTGCAACTGTTCAGTCTATGAGACAATACTCCAACCAACTGAGCCACACCGGCCAGGGCCACACAGGATCCTTAGGGTGGTAAAACTATTCTGCGTGATACTATAATGGTGGTTACATGACATTACACATTTTTTAATACCTGTAACTTCACAGCACAAAAAATGAACCTTGATGTATGCAAATTTTCAAAAAATTATTTAGGATGTAACAGATCCCAGAAGAAATACATAATGCTCAAAATGATCTAACTGTATTACAGATACATGAAATAATTTACCTGAAGGGGTAGAGGAAAAACATGCTCACTTTAATAACTTTGGAAAAGAGTGGAGAAAGACTAAAGGCAACAGAAACTGCACATGAGCGTTGTACTCCAGTTGATTAAGTTATGTCCTATGGGGTTACAGGTCAACAATTTTGATATGACTATACATGTATGGTGGAATTAAGTAAATAAATAGGCAGTCAATGGTGACAGCTACATTTCTCACTGTTGGAGTTAAGGTGCAGAAGAGCAAGGGAAAAGGCTAGAATGATCCATGTGGTAATAAAGTCAGAGATATCAGTGTGAAGTCATTTTTATCTTAATATATATATGCATGGTTACACATAGAAATATTATAGATACATATATAACAGGTTAGTATACACACAAATATTTCCTTTCTCAGAAGGCCTAGAATCAACAACTCTCCAGCAGTAACAAGCACACCAAATGTCCAAATCTTGGTTTCTAATATTTTCTAATCAGAAGAACAGGGTTCCTTGGCAAAATGGCTAAGGACTCAGGTACAATATGTAGAAGATGAGGCCGGAGCATCTTGTAAGGCCAGAAATTAAATAGTGTTCAAAAACCGTAACAAAACAAAACTCAGCGATGGATGTTTGTCCAAGGGGCACAGGAGTCAACTAAAACAGCTTCCAGGGGCCAAAGCTGGAAAAACTTGAGCAAGAAAATAAACAAGGTGCTACTGGATTATAATACAAGGTATACAATAAATAAGTCTACACTGATATAAATAAACAAATGGAAGAATAGACAAATCCCCTATGCATAATGATTCAAAATAATGTATGTAAATATTCTGCCTTCAAGGAGGTGAAGCCTCACTCCTTAAGTTATGGGCTGCACATTGATCCTTCCAAAGATGACAGTATGAAAGGGAGTAAAAATCCAAGAACTTTATGATGGGACCTCTGACCTGCAGAGATGCCCTGCTGTCACAGATGAAATGAATACTTCCCAGGCAGCTTGTGGTAGCGGAGAGAAAGCCGGCAAGTGTCTTGAGAGACAAATGCCAGGATTGCCTTCCTCCGAGAACTTTTATTGAATGCAGTAAGCTTAAAGACATATAGCATGAAGGTAAATCTTGTCAATCAATGCTAAACAGTGCTAATTATAGGAAAACAGATATTATTCAGGAATAACCATCGAAGGAGCACTGAAATCTCTCTCAGGTAAGGATGTATCCATAAAGTAGGGAGGGTGAGTTCATTCTAATTTAAAACCTCTCCTGCTGGTATAACAGAACAATCAAAAGAGGTAAAAGAACTGGGCAGGCTTCAAAGGACATAAAACTTTTTCTCATGGCCCAATTCCCACTGGGGCCCACTGGCTATGGCATCGACGCATGTATGCACACAGCTTTCCTGGTTTTCCAGTCAGGTCTTACAGGCTTCGTTTCCTTCACCTGGCCTGCACAGGGCTCCAAGTCTTGATGCTTTCCCAGGGGAACCCCAACAATTTTACAGTGAAGAAATCTGACCAACACTTCCTCAGCAAGGTGATCAAAGTTAACATCAATAGTGATCAATTACATTGATAGGATAATGTGATGCAATGGAAAGGCATTTTCACCTTGTGGTCTTCGAAGAACATACAAGCTTAGTCAAATCATGAGGAAAATACGACCTGAATCCTAATTTCTAGAATTCTACAAAATATCTGACTAGTACTCCTCAAAACTGCCAAGGTCATCAAAAACAAGGAACGTTTGAGAAAGCAGATAGCCAGGAGTAGCTTTAGGAGAAATGGAGAACTAAAATGTAATGTGGTATCCTAGATGGGATCCTGGAGCAGAAAAGGGGCATTAGGTAAAAACCAGTCTGAATAAAGTATAGACTTTACTTAATAATGTATCAAAACTGGTTCATTAGTTGTAACTAACAGTATGATTCTAATAATAATAGGGAGAACTGGTTGCAGATATATAAAAAATCTCTACTATCTTCATAATCTTCTGTACATCTAAATGTAAAATTAACTTTAAAAGCACTTCTAGGTTAAAAATAGAAGGAAAACATGAACAAAATTAAAAATAATAGAACATATAAACAATAGGGAGAATTACTACTTAAAAATAAAATACTATGGTAGCCCTGGCTGGGTGGTTCAGTTGGTTGAAGTGTCATCTCGTATATCAGGGGTTCAATCCCTAGTCAGTCTCTGTCTCTCTGTCTCTCTCTCTCTCTCTCTCTCTCTCTGTCTCTCTCTCTCTCTCTCTGCTCCCTCTCTCTCTCCCATTTCTCTCTTGAAAATCAATGGACATGATTTATTATTATTTAAAATAATTATAAGACCTGGCTGGTGGCAAAGTGGATAAGGCACCAGACTGTGAATCCAAATGTTGCTGGTTCAATTCCCCAGGCAGGGCACGTAACCAGGTTGCAAGCCAGGTCTCCAACCAGGTCCCCAGCTGGAGGCAGGTGAAAGGCAACCATACATTGATGTTTCTCTCCCTTTTTTCCTTCCTCCCTGCCTTTCTCTCTGAAAATAATGAATAAAAAAATTTTTAAATAAATAAGCCAGAGAATTGCCTCCAAGGAATTATTTGAACCAGATGGTTCTTCCGGTGAAATCTTTCATATTTTTAGGGAACAGATAATCCCTGTGTTATATAAACTATTTCAAAGCACAGAAAACGAACAGCTAGCTCCATTTATTTTACAAAGTTAACATAGCCTAACAAAGCACACATACATACATTTAGCCCCAATCTCACTCCTGCCCCAACACCACAATATATATTCACATGGGGACACCGTAAGTGCCTCTCTCTCCCTTTCTCTCATACACACAGATACACAGACACACAGACACACACACACACACACACACACATACACTCACACACACACGGCTTATCTAACTTATGAAGGTAGATGTAAAAATTCTGAATAAATTCAGCCATTCAAATTTGGTACTAAATTAAAAGAATAATACTCCATAACCAAAAAATATTGTTCAAGGAATGAAAGACTCACTTAGTGTTTAAATTTGTTAAATTTAAAACTGTAAGTTTGTCAAGTAAAAAGTTTATGGTAACTTAAATAGATATTGAAATGCATTCAATAAATTTCAACACTAAGTCCTCCTAGAGTTCTCAGAATATGAATAATTACTAAAAAGGACACAAAAAATGAACATTATTAACATATCATCATAAACTAATAAGACCCAAAGCAAACAGCTAATTAGAATTAAGAAGATAATTTAATTGTCTTTGAGGGCTAGAAAAGATCAATGTACCAACTCCAGCAATCAGGCAAAGTGAGGATAAATTCTCCCTTCTTCCACCTTTTATTTCTATTCAGGCCCTCAACAGATTGAATGATGCCCACCCACCTTGGAAAGGGTAACAGATTCCACTCAGTCCACCAATTCAAACGTTAGTCTCTTCCGGAAACACCCTCACAAACACCCCCAGAAATAAGGCTTACCCAGATATCTGGCATCCCATGATCCAGTCAGGTTGCTATATAAAACTAACCATTACAAAGACCAGCTGGAAGGTGAGACCATTAACCAAGACGGAGAAAATACACAAAAGGGAGATTAGATTTCCACAATGGGAAATAAAGACAGGAAAGAGGAGCAGGGAGAACAGGCAGGGAACAATGAATCCAGTACACATGCTACTACTCTATGAGTGCTCAACTCAGATGCTACAGAGATGTTAAGTAAGATAAAAACTGGAAGTATGTCATTAGATTAAGAATTTAGGAAAACCATTGATGACATATAGGAAAAAATGCCTACCACTGAGGAATTAGGAAATTGGAAGTTGACCAGGTAACACGTGTACCTATTTTTCCCCACCTTGCCCTTCCCCACCCCGCCCCCTTCCCTTCCCTTTGGCCATCGCCACACTGTTGTCAGTGTCAATGGGTCATGCACATGTGTTCTTTGACTAATCTCTTCACTTTATTTCGTCCAGTGCCCCCTCCCCCAATCCCTTTGACAGCTGTCAGTCTATTCTATATGTCTATACCTCTGATTCTATTTAGTGCGTCAGCTTATTTTGTTCATTAGATTCTACACATAAGTAAGATCATATGTAATTTGTCTTTCTCTATCTGACTTACTTCACTTAGCATAAACTCCAGGTTCACCCACATTGTTGCAAAGGATAAAGAGTTTCATTTCTTCCTTTTTATAGGCACATAGTATTCCTTTGTGTAAATGTATGTGTAAATGTACAACAGTGTTTCTACCCATTCATCCACTGATAGGCACTTGGGCTGTTTCCATATCTTGGTTATTGTAAATAATGATGCTATGAACATAGGGGTGAATATAGTCTTTCCGATTGGTATTTCAAGATTCTGTGAATATATTCAAGAAGCCTGACCTCTGAGAGGGGAAAAATTCAATGGTATCTCTTTGCGGGTAGGGTGAAGAACTGAGGGAGGTTTTATATGTATGTTTGGTTGGTTTGATGGCTCTTTGATTCTGTTTCAGAACCAGAAGGTTAAAGTATGGTAAACTGAAGAGAAGGAGCCAGACAAGAAAGAGGGTGGAGCTCTAGGTGAGAAATGGAATGACTGATGCATCAGGGGTGAGGGGCAGGGTGGAAGGAATGAGATGTCATTGACTTTCTAGAAGAGCATGTTTCCTCAATCTAAGGCAGCAGTTTTCAATCAGTATGCTATGAGAGACACAATGGGATGGAGCAAGAATTCTTAAAACACGCAATCCTAATTATTTAGTCAGGGTCACTGACCTCTTTTCCCTCAGATTGCTTAAAAATAACAGCCACCAAGATAACAATAGTGGTCCACTGTGAATGAATCAAAATTATACCTATTTTTGGTCAGATCAGCAAAAACAGAATATTGGTGGGCAGACAAATTTTATTAATTAGTTTATGTGCGCCATGAGATGAAAAATGTTGAAAATCGCTGATCTAAGGTAAGAGTAAAGGGGGACAGAGGAGCACAGAGTACAGTTTAGAGGCAGAAAGAAAGAATGTGGAAGGGATTCCCACCCAGCTGATCCATTTTCTCTGCTCAGTAAGACTGCCAGAGTAAGGAACTTGAAGAAGAGATTAGAAGGTTATATGCATAGTAACTACTCGAAATAGCTGCTTTGGAGACTGCAAAAGAAATTGTTAGGCAATACTGAGAATCACAGAGGTTAAAAACAAAAATTCCAACCCGGGCTGGTGGCACAGTGGATAAAGCACCAGCCTGCAAACCCAAAGATCACTGGTTCGATTCTCAGCCAGGGCACATAACCAGGTTGCAAGCCAGGTCTCCAGCCAGGTCTGTGGCTGGAGGCAGGTGAAAGGCAACCATACATTGATATCTCTCTCCCTCTCTGCTTCTTTCCCTTCCCTTTTCTCTAAAAATGATGAATAAAATCTTTAAATATATATATATATATATATATATATTTTTTTTTTTTTTTTTTTTTTTTCAAGCCTTAGCTGGTATGGCTCACTTGGTTGGGCATTGTCCCATAACTGAAAGGTTGCAGGTTCAATTCCCAGTCAGGGCACATGCCTAGGTTACGAGTTCAATCCCTGGTTTGAGTACATAAGATCCCTGGTCCAGGTGTATAAAATCCCCAGTCCAGGTACATATAGGGGGCAACTGATCTTTGTTTTTGTCTCACATGTTTTTCTCACTCCCTTCCTCTCTACGCATGATGAAAAAATGTCCTCAGGTGAAGATTTTAATTTTTTTAATTTAAAAAAAATCTTACCAAGATCTTTTGCAAACACAATACTGTCTACTTCAAAATCTCAATAAACTTGAGGTTATTAACTCTGGGTCATGAAGTCAAAATATAGTAAAAATCAACTTAATGTGGCTTTCATCTTTTTTTCAGGATCAAGGCCTCTTTGTATTCTGTACCTATAAATAAATAACTCAACAGAAAGTACCTTTTCTTTCTTTTTTTTTTCCTTTTTTATTATTATTTGTTGTTGTTGCTGGTTGCTTCTGGTTATTTGTGATGTGAGAAGGGGAGTAGGATGTATTTTGTGCTTGTGGGGGCTGGAAAACAGATTGAAAGCTGCAAATGTGACACCAGTCCAAAGTCCATCAAATTGCTCTTAAGTAAGTTAAGGAAATGACTGGGAGAGACAAAGAAGAATACTCATCCTAAGGCTTTCTCCCTTTTTAAAGGGAAAAAGTAAGAATAAAAAGTAGAAAGTAGGTTTGGTTATGTATGCACACGTGTGTTTCAAGTTCAAGTCCAAATATGCCCAGTTCTAATAGCAAAAGACTTGATCAAAAGGACATATTTTAACTAGATGCTGCCATCTACTGGACAAGTTATAAGGGCTTTGTACTTTCCTGCTAACAAGGTAAAAATGTTCATGGAGGGAAACAGGGTGAAGGATTTGTTTTCATAAGCCTTAAGGCTTATACCTTAAAATATATATATCCTTGATCAAAATAATTTTAATTAGTTAAGTTTTCATGTTTTTAACTAAAAGAGGTGGCCAAAGTTCAGTGAACAGCTATGTTGTAATAGGAATATGAGACACAAAAATCAGCGCTATGTGGTCAAATGGAACTCTTGCATTTCTATTCATTTCTCTCATACTCTGCTAATAATATGTTTCTTTTTTTAAGATTTTATTTATTATTTCCAGAGAGAGAAGAAGGGGAGAGAAGCAGAGAGGGAGAGAAACAGCAATTTATGGTTGCCTTTCACCTGCCTCCAGCCACAGACCTGGCTGGAGACCTGGCTTGCAACCTGGTTATGTGCCCTGGCTGAGGAATTGAACCAGTGACCTTTGGGTTTGCAGGCCGGCACCTTATCCACTGTGCTACCAGCCAGGGCATATGTTTCTTAAACCAAAAAATCAAAAGTGTCCTTTTTTGGAGTAAGGCAATAAATTGTGTTACATAAAATATTTTTAAATGTGTAATTAGGTTAATAAAGTAGTCTAAAGTAAATACTCTCTCTTTTTGGCTTAAAGATTTTAAAAATTAGATATGTAACTTCTAAATATATACCTATGATATAAAGAGACAGCAGAAAATTTTATTCAGCAATCTGCCTTCTATAAAAGACCAGTCATCAAAAGTATTCTAATTAAACTGAAGAAATAGGAATATAATAATGTTGTCTCTTCATTTTGGTGAACTGGTCAGGTGTGACTTAATCAAGACAGATGATAACAAAGTGAGGACCAAAAGACATTTGGTTCACCTGTCTTTTATTCCCAATTCTTGTACATCAACCCTATTTTTACATTTTACCTGTTCCACCAATATATAATAAACCAATTTTATAAATCGTATATATAAATAAATAATATGTAAATAAAATTTAAATGAAATAAAGATAGGCAAGTATTCAATATAAATAAACCTCATAAATCTAATCTGCTTTGCCAATGTGTAATAATTGACTAAGAGTTCAGAATCTAAAAATTGAAACTAACATTATAATTTAAAGTGATGATTCCCTCTGAACATAATGTTCAAGCCCCTTGTAACTTCAGTAGGTCCAACTAACTTCCATGTTAGAACATTAGTACTAATCTAACATAACTGTCTATAGGGCCTACAACAGTCATGTGACTTGAGTTACAACTGTGAGCTCAGTAAGTTTAGGCCAATGGACATGTCATGAACTTTTTAAATTAATGTATTTAATAGTTCTGATTTAATTTTGAAGAAGGGGCAACTGAAAACCAAAGTTTGCCCCCTGGGACCAAAAGTTCACTTGATAGTGAACTCTGTGGCTAAAAAGGTTAATGTCAAAAGGCCACCACTGATCTCCTCATCAATTGCCTCATCCATTAGATCTAGCTTCTGCTTTCTAAAATACATATGCACTCAGAATCACATTTCTAACACTGTCCATGCTTTTTGTTTGGAATAGGGGTGGAGTCTCAATTCTATAAAGGTGTAGGATTACTGATAGACATGAAAAAATATACAAGTTTTACTTTTTGAGACAGATAAAGCTTCATATAGTAGCCTTTAGACACCTTGGTAGGTAAAAAAGCATTTTTATAAGAGGTGTTTTGCAGTCTTTTTTTCTTAAATAATGTAGTCATTGTTAAATAGCTCACAGAGGAAACAACAATCTTGAGAAGAACTTTATTCAAAAATATTTTTTGAAAAAGACAGTATAAATACCTGCCCTCATAAAATGCATTACAAAGCTATAATAATCAAAACAGCGCAATAGTAACATCAGCACAGACAGAAGTATCAAAGCAACAAAACAGAAATTGTATAAATACAGCCAATTAGTACATAATGAAGTTAACATTTCAAATAAGTGGGGAAATTATGTATCATCCAATTAAATATTTTGAGATAACAAGCTAACAAAGTTAGGGGCCAGGGGAAACTAAATCAACTCTCTACCTCATGTATATAGGACACCAAAACAAATTCCAAATAAATTAATATCTATAATCATTCATAAAATAATAACTACCAAAGGACTACTCTGGTACATTTTTATATAATCTTAAATTGAAAAAGGCCTTTTCAAGCAGAGCAACAACTAACAATAACATAATGACTGATTTAAATGTAAAATATTGGTGAGCAGACATTCTCTGTCTCCTTCCACAATCATAAGAAGGATTACAGCAATCTCAAAACTAAAAACAACCAGACCTACCACAAAAGTGAACTGCATGGAAGTCCAACCAAGACAGAAAGAAGTAATACTCCTCCACACAGTTAAGAGGGGTGGAGCCAGGACAGAAGGAACATGGTGTGGCTGCAGTGGTGACAGTGGAGGCAGCAAGGCAGTGGCTATGGCTGGCTCGCAAAAACAGCAGTCATACATTATAAAAGGCAGGAGCGACACCCAGGGAGCAATCCCAGCCCCAGACCAGGCCAAGACACTCACAGTTCGAACACTGGGGAAAATAAAGCCTCATTGCCTCTGACTATGAAAACCATGGTTGAGGGTGGGGGCGGAGGAAGAAACTGCTGATCTCTCAGCAGAGTCCACTTGTTTAGAGGGCCCCATGGTCCTAGAATTTCCACAAACCCACCCACTCTCAGAATCACAAAGGCGACAAAGGCTAGAGGGGCGCCAGTCACATAGAGAAAGTAGGTGAAGTGCCTGGAAACCCAAAGCATGCAGCATTGTTCCCTCTCAGACCCCTCCTCCACATACAGTGCCACAAGGTGGTGAAAGAGGAGCCACGCACTGACCAACACCTAAGACTCTGCCCCTTACAATGTAACAAATGTGACAGCTCTACATAAGACACAGGAGGATGTCAAGTTGAGAAGACAGCGAAGTATGGCCCAAAAGAGGAAGCAGATCAAGGTTCCAGTGGGAGAACTAAGCTACGAGGAGATAGCCAACCTAACAGATGTGGAGTTCAAAATACTGGTGATAGCTATGCTCACAGACTTGACAGACATGCTTGAGTATGGCAAATGCATAAGGAAAGCAGTGAAGGCTATGCTAAGTGAAATGATGGAAAAGCCACACTAAACCAATGGGGAAGGGAAGGAAGCCAGGGTTTAAATCAACAACTTGGAACATAAGAAAGAAATAAACAGTCAACCAGTACAGAATGAGGGAACAAGAATTGAAAAAAATGAGGAGAGTCTTAGGAACCTCTGGGACAACCTTAAACATACCAACATTCAAATCAATGGGATACCAAAAGGAAAAGAGAAAGAGTAAGAAGTTGGAAACTTATTTGAAAAAATAATAAAGCAAAATTTCTCTAATTTGGTGAAGAAAATAGGCATACAAGTTCAGTGAGTACAGAGAATCCCAAACAAGTTGGACACAAACAGGATCATACCAAGGTATATCATAATTAAAATGCCAAAGGTTAAAGATAAAGAGAGAATCCTAATAGCAGCAAGAGAAGAGAGTTACCTACAAAGGGGTTTCCATAAGACTATCAGCTGATTTCTCAAAAGGAACTTTGCAAGAAGTAAGGGATTGGCAAGAAGTATTCAAAGTGATCAAAAAAAACAAGGACTTACAACCTAGATTACTCTATCCAGCAAAGCTATCATTTAATGGAAGGGTAAATAAAGTGCTTCCCAGACAAGGGAAAGCTAAAGGAGTCCATCATCACCAAACCATTACTATATGAAATGTTAAAGGAGCTTATTTAAGAAAAAGATCAAAACTATGAACATTAAAATGACAACAGCCCTGGCTGGTGGCACAGTGGATGAGGCACCAGCCTGCAAACCCTAAGGTCACTGGTTCGATTCCCAGCCAGGGCACATAACCAGGTTGCAAGCCACGTCTCCAGCCAGGTCCGTAGCTGGAGGCAGGTGAAAGACAACAATATATTGATGTCTCTCTCCCTCTCTGCCTCTCTCCCTGCCCCTCTCTCTAAAAATAATAAATAATATCCTTTTTATTAATGACAACAAAATCACAAATATCAACAACTGAATCTAAAAAATAAAAACAAAAACAAACCAAGCAAACAATCAAAATAGGAACAAATCATAGGTATGAGGACCATTTGGAGGGTTATCGGTTGGAAGAGGGAAGGGAAAAAAGGGGGAAATGGTACACAGGTTAAGAAGAATAATTGATAGATACAAAATAGACAAGGGGATGTCAAGAATAGTATAGGAGCCCTGGCTGGTGGCACAGTGGATAAGGAGCTGGCCTGCGAACCCAAAGGTCACTGGTTTGATTCCCCAGCCAGGGCACATAACCAGGTTGCAAGCCAGGTCTCCAGCCGACTCCGTGGCTAGAGGCAGGTGAAAGGCAACCACACATTGATATCTCTCTCCCTCTCTGCTTCTCTCCCTTCTCCTCTCTCTGAAAATAATAAAATCTTTTTTAAAAAGAAAACTTTTCAAAATAATAAATAATAATAGTATAGGAAAAGGTGAAGCGAAAGAACTTATGTGCACAACCCATGGACATGAACCAAGGTGGGGGATTGCTGGAGGCAAATGGGATACCAGGTAGAGGGAGGCAAAGGGGGAAAATTGGGACAACTGTAATAACACAATCAATAAAATATACTTGAAATATATAAAATAAATAAATAAAAGAGAAGCTGAAGAAAGACTCCAGGCTACAGGGACCCTGTGCTTGAGTGCATGTGTGTTCGAGCGCAGAAGCACTACCAACAAAGAATCAGAGTGATAGAGTCACACTGAAGGGACTGTAGGACCTGACCCAGCAAGGCTGGTGAGCAAGGGACTGTGCAGAGTGCAGAGTTTGGGCCCCAGTCTCCGGGAAAGCAGTAGGCCAGGAGTTGAACGCCTGTTTCCTGGCAGCCAGGCAGGTCCCCGCGTGGGTAGGAGGGTGCAACTCCCACCTCCGGTATTACAGGCTCTGCAGATCAGTGAGGCCACCCACAGGGGGAAAATGGAAAAGCTCTGAAAGGGCCCTTTCAGAACTTCTACCAGACACTACAAACTACACTGTTTCTCAGCCCAGATCCACTGAAATAGCTAATTCACCAGAAACCATACATTTTTGGAAATCATCTGAGATAGACTAAGACAGGTGTCGAGGGGACAGGGAAACACTTTCTTTATCTTCCCTGAAGACTGAACAGCACCCCTGGGGGTGACCCAGGGGTTCCACCTTCCCAGTTGCACCTGAGCTCCCCTCTGCAGGCAGGTACTGGCAGTGCTTTTTGGATCATTAAATGAGCCACTCCCGGACCCTGTGCTGATGGAAAGCCGGCAGGGCAGTACCATGGGGACCAGCCAACCCTGAAGGACACAGCCATCGACTGTGGATCACTTGTAGTCTCAAACAAGATGCCTAGGACCAGTCTGGGACACCATTTGGCATAATAATTCTATATAAGAAGAAACAGGAAGATGAGGAGGAGAATAGGAATTATAAATATGCATGCACACAAGTGAGGAAGTAGAAACATATGTGCAAAATTAATTGCCTGGTCTTTAAAAACCAGAAGAACTGTGAGAGAACAGAATATAGGACAAATCAATATTGGATTTTCATGAGAGAGGTTGCAGAGGCATGCATAAGATACCTCACAGGAGGATCCTGGGCCTTTAGGGGACTGTCAGCATAAAGTGGGTAGATAGAGGCATCTAATACACACAGGGAGTAAAGGCAAAGACATACTTAGTCTATTTCCTGATTTTTCACTGCCTTTCCCTCCCACCTTCGAGTAGATGTACGCCCTTAAAAACTCTGAGACATACCTAAGCTCAAGGTAGTTTCATAGAAATCCTACCTAATGTGATCATTTTGTCTAAAAAAAAAAAACAAAAACAAAAAAACTCACAATGAAAAAGAAAAATTATTAAACTGGAATTTTACTTTAATACAAATATTCTATGACTCTTAGATAAAAATAAAGATGAGTCAATTTCACTTACCAACAGTTTCTTCTGTTGCAGCAGTCAAAGCTAGAAACTTTTTTGTATTTTCCACTTCCTCATTACTTGGCAAAGCTTCACTATTTCTTGCAGACTAATGAAAAAGAAATAAAAGTTTAAATATGAGAAAAGAAAACTTTGATATTTTGTTAAATTTCAATGTGGTTTCCAACTATGTACATAAAAATAAGACTCAGGTCATTTTTATTCCCTTAATTAGGAACTCTATTAATGTTTCCTATCCCCACAAAATTCTGTCACCAAGTATTCACAAATAGAGTTGGAGTATACGTCTACCATTATATCATAATTACCTTGCTTAAATCTTAAATTTCTCTTTAATATTTTTATAACTGAGAACATCATCAAATTACAATTTCAAACATTTCAAGATTACTATTGTATTTTATTATGCTTCCAGTTATAATTCTTGTTTCCAAGGTAAAAATTTGCTTCAAGATTCAACAGAAATAAGTGATAGACTAATTTTTTTTCTGTTAAAATTTACACAGATTATTTCTCTAGTTTAAAGCATTGCATTTTGTATTTTGCTTTCTTTCCGTCCTAGTGGTCTTCCTTGGAACCTTATAAAAATGTATTCTTAATTACTGTATTATTAATTCATAGTATTGTCTGGGAAATTTCCTCCAAAGTCAGTCAATTGGTCAAGGAGGAATTTATCAAAAACAGTTATTACAATGTTCTTTACCTTTAAAGTGTGAGCCAACAGCTGTACCTTAAGTCAGAGCCAACATCTGGTCAACATTCACCCCTCAATACCACAGAGAACAACAAGGCCAATGAAAGCTCATTGAGCACTGGAAAGACTGAGATAGAAGCAAACAGAGCATAGTCCCAGACTTCAAACCTCAAGCACTTTATAGCTTCCTGAAGAGATCTTGACCAAGTATAAAATGATGAGCTCCCCAACTTGGTCACAAAAGTTTATTGAAATAATAATGAGAACAAGGAGGTTAAATTTTTGTGTATGTGTATATTTATCTACAAAATGTAAGCTTGTTGAAGGAAAACCAGATACACATACTTAAGGAAAGGAGGCAACACATGCCTTTCTGTTCCAGACATGGAGGAGCCTCCAGGGCTGTCCATGGGCACTGAACACACTAGTGCCGGTGCAGCACCTGAATGCTGAAGAGTTTTCTACCTCCACAAAATAAACCAATAAACGCAAACCATATCAATAATTACTACAGTGCATGCTTTTCTTCCCCAACACAAAGGAAATTGCTTCTCACATGGCAGATATGGTTATACAATTCTTACCTTAAGGTCTTCCCATAGCTTTATTCTCATTTCTAGACCTTGCTTCTTAATTTCCTTTTCTCTATGTTGTCTCTTCATCAAAATTTGATCAAGCCTCTTCATCTTCTGAATAGCATCTTTAAGTTGAGAATCTAATTCTTTTAATTCGGGTTCATCTATAGTGTGTTGAAAGTAGGAATAAGCCTGAAGTTTAGCAAACCTTAAAGCTTTGTTTTGTTTTGTTTTGTTTTTACTATTTCTTCTTTCATTCAACAAATGTTTATGGCTGTCAGTAATAACTAACATGAGGTTCAAGAATCTTGGTGAACAAGGTACTTTCATTTGTAGTCCTATGAAATAGACATGTATCTCTAGTTTACAGTTGAGATAACTAAGTCCTTTTAAATAGCTAATAAATTATTGTACTGAACTCAGAAATGGGTCTTGTACGATTTGAAATCCCAAATTCTTTCTCCTTCATTCTACTATACCTTCTGTATGCATAACAAATAAGGAATAAGACAAAGACCCTATCCCAAAGTTGCTTCAGACTAATGGAAAAAGAAGGCACATGCACAACAGCTACAGTAAAATATAGTACGTCGTGACACAAAACAGTTCCCACATATAGAAACAAATTCAGAAAAGTACTCCATGTAACCAGACACCTTTATCAATGCCCCCCGACTTGTTCTAGCACCTCGATGTACCAAAAATGTTCTTGGGTTGTGGATAATTGGTAGTAGCTCATTTGAAATTAGGGACTCTCTAGAAACTTTCTTCATAGCAGCTAACATTTAGAGTTACCGGATAGGAACAGTGTTAAGTGCTTTATTTACATGCATTATCTCGTTTAATCCTCATTATAACCCTGTGAGGTACTATAATTATTGTTCCCATTTTACAAATTTGTAAACTGAGGCTAATGTGTAACTGAGTTACATACATATCCAAGATGATATAACTAGTAAATGGCAAAGTCAAGTTTCCACCCAGATCTGTCTGACTCCAGAGCCAAAACTCTTCAACAAGAGGCAACACTTCCTCTGTGAAGTCTGATAAAAGATGATAATCTGGCAATGGTCATAAATGCTCAAATACCAAAGACTCAGATACCCCAGTTTAGATCATTATAAATGGCATATTACGCTAAGAACGTCCAAAATTTGAGATTTCTGAAAATCCAAAGAGTCCAATGATGGTTTTCTATAATCCATATAACTTTCTCTCTAAGAAAAATAAAATATTTTAGAGGTAATAAGCTTACCCAAAAACAATACTGATCACTTTTATACGGAGGTTCTGCAAATCTTATCATTTACGTACTTCAAATGCAACAACCTCTAGTTCTAATTCCTGACTGCAAATCCTAGCCTTCTCAGGTTCCATGTACATAGGTAGTCTGTATAGCAGGCATTTTGAAGTAATTCATGCAGTACTGAAACAATATTAACAAACACATTGTATACTGGGTGTAGTTGAGATATCTAAGTACTGGGAAGCTGTCAAGTTCACAAAGACATACATAAGTGTTCCAAAATCCTAACTTTCACTATTAAGTTCAAATGTTATCATTGACAAAAATACTGTCAGTTGTCTTCCTTGAGTTAATAGGCTCATTTTATTTTTTTAAATGAATGCCAAATACCCAAATCTGAATATTAATTTTTCTGTCAGCCATTCTTTCAAGTAAAAATGACACTCCCTTTAAAAAGTGGCTACTTGAACCTGGCTGGTGACTCAGTGCATTGGTGCTGGCCTGCAAACCCAAAGGTCGCTGGTTCAATTCCCAGCCATGGCACATAACCAGGTTGCAAGCCAGATCCGAAGCTGGAGGCAGGGGAAAGGCAACCATATATTGATTCTCCCTCTCCCTGCCTCTATCCCTTCCCCTCTCTCTAAAAATAATAAATAGAACCTTTAGAAAAATAAAGTGGCCACTTGTACTCTCAGCTTAAACAACCACACAAGTACTTGTCCTCAACACAACCTTAACATTTTGGAATAAGCATAATTGCTTTATATGTATCTCCCATTCCACCACACAGGATATAAAAAGATGGGTGTTTAAAGGTCAAGATTTAATAAAAGTATTAATTTTTATTGCTTCAAAAACATTCTTCAGCGGCACTGGCTATTTCTTTCTTCTGCCAGTGCCTGGTCATGAAGAACACAATGACTAATAGTACAATTTGGTGCCATTGATCTAATTCATGCTAAGGCATCAGCAATTTTTTTACAAGATTTTATTTATTTACTTTTAGAGAGAGAAAGGGAAGGAGAAAGAATGGGAGAGAAACATTAATGTGAAAGAGAAACATCAATCAGTTACTTCTCACACACCCCCAACCAGGGACCTGGCCCACAACCCAAACATATGCTCTGACCAGGAACTGAACCGGCAACCTTTCAGTTTGCGGCATGACACCCAACCCACAGGGCCACACCAATTAAGGCAAAGCACCAGCAATTTTACCCACATTGTTTTTGTACCATCAGTGTAAAATGTCCATTCAGTGGGCAGGAAAGCAAATAGATTATTCCAACATTATGATAAACTACATTACTAATATATTATGTCAGTATTATAATGAAAGTAATTTTCACTTTGCAGAGCCCCTGAAAGAGTCTCAAGGGATCCCCAGAGCTGTGCAGATCACATTTTGAGAATTGCTGTTCTAATTCACTCTGACCAGTATTAATTTAATAACCACGAAAGAAAGGAATCCTTTAAAATCCAAAAGTTACTAAGATCAAATGGGATTACCCCTAAAAAAGTATTTATAAATTACAGAATACATTTTATTGTACAATTTTAGTCATCAAAAGGACCAGTGACACATGTAATAAGATGCAGAAATACTTCCTACTTGATTTATGTAAAATGAGCACAATAACAATTTTATTAAATGATGTATCTTATTATTTTTCTAAGTATATTTAAGACTCAATATTCTTCTAAATAACAACTGATGATTGCTTGTTCACAAAAAAATAACTCATTTTTTAAGTATTTCTACTTAGCAGATAAAAACATAGCTCATTCTAATATTTTAACATCTGCAATTATCATTAGCTCATTACCTACCTGAACATTTAGAGATTATCTGATGTTGATCCAAGTTCAAATCTTCATCTGACCCCTCTTCAGCCAGTTTTATTTTCTCAGAGTTGTTTTCCCCTTTATCATCATTGCTGTTTCTACTTCCTTCTGTATTACTGCTTTCTGAATGGCCCTCTTTATCACTATCGTGATCAGAATTTAAACTGATTGCAGTATCAACCTAAAAATTATTTCCAAAGAAACATTTTTCAAAAGTAATAGGTTTTAAACTTTAAATTTCTAGACTATTTTAGATAATGATAGTATATAGGGGAACACACATACACTAGAATTTAAGTATTCCAGGAATATAATACTTTTTAATTAAATGCAATTTAACTACACAATTCAGTTTAATAACAATTTGCACCAAAGAAATACGCACCATTGTCTAGCAAATTCTAGCACTAATGGAGAGAAGTCAGGAATCGGTCCTGAAGCGAACTGCTGCCAGGCTCTGGAAAGGAGCCGTGATGCTCCCTGCTCCATGAGCTTACACCCAGATGAAGCATCAAAGGTCCAGGGCTGTGCTGTCCAATACAATGTAATAGTCGCTAGCCACGTGGCGGCCTACTGAACAGCTAAAAAGTGAACAGTCTGAACTGAGATGTGCTGTCTCACAAAATTCCTCAAGTCAGAACCATGTGCTCTGGTGACTAATTTATTTTTATGCTATTCACTGTTTTTCTATTTCATTATGGTTTCTCTTTCCATTTTAGCAAAACTCATTTTGAAAACACTTTGATAGAACTTTCCTGAGAGAAAACAAGAAAAGACACCCACAGCTGAGTCAGGAGAAAACAGGTACCAGAGGGCCCTGAGGACTGCGTATGGCAGTGAGAGACAAGGTTGAGGGAACAAAGCCCAGGGGAGAGTCAAAACCTTGGGGGAGAATGAGCCAGCCTTGTCTGAGAGGAGCTCGTTTTCCTCCCAATGAAGGAGTGACTGCTCCAGCCCTTCAGGGCTCGGTCCTCTGCATCCTTGTGATCACTCTCCGCTATTGTAATATGTGCCTCCTTGTGCCTCCCCAAGGCAGAAGACTGGTGGTGCTAAGAATAAACGGCCAGGGGTACAGAACTGCAGGAGGATCTCTGTTAATCTGAACTAGTAATTAAATCCCAACAGAACTGAGCTGACTCAGTCATAAGGTAATTATATCCACCATTTACTGATGAATTACTATTAGCCATGTCCTGTGATAAGTACCTTACACACCCTGCCTCCTTCACTCCCCACAATGACCCTAAGGGAAAGGTGCTACTACCCTATTTAACAGAGAATAAAAGAGATCCAGTATAGAATGAAACTAGTGGAGGTCCAAATTATAAACAAACAAAACAATGCCGACTTTATGTAATCTCAGAGGTATTAAAGAGCGTTCCCTGTTCAAAAACATATTTCTATCAAAAGCCAGGTAAAACCTGAAAGTCCATAATATCCCGTAATCTTTAGGCTATATATAGTTCTAGGAAAATGCTGACATTACTGGAAGAAGTCACACAAGCATTGTCGGTCATTTATATCATGGAATAAATTAAGGTAACTGACCTTACCCTAAAAATGAGTTTTTATATAGAGAAATATAGAATATACAAAAGATAACCAGATGTTAGCAATATTACCTACCCAGATAGTATACACAAAGACCTTTCACATGTATCATCCCATGTAATCCTAACTCTATAAGGCAAAAAGATGAAACTGGAGAACAAAAGGCAAATTTTGTGACCCTGCCTGGTGTGGCTCAGTGTATTGAGCACTGGTCTGTGAAGCCAAAGGTCGCTGGTTCAATTCCCAGCCAGGGTACAAAACCAGGTTGCAAGCCAGGTCTCCAGCCAGGTCCATAGCTGGGGGCAGGTGAAAGACAACTATGCGCAGATGTTTCTCTCCCTTTCTTCCTCCCTCCCTTCCTTCCCCTCTCTCTGAAAATAATGAATAAACTCTTTTTAAAAAATAAAGTAAATGTTTTGATCTAAAAATAAATAAATAAAAATAAAATAAAAAGTGCTTTCAGTTTGGTGAGCATAGTATCCAATCTATGCCACCCCCACAGCTTGGCTCATAGTGGACTTAAAATTTCAGTATTGATGATGATACCAACCTGTTATTAATAATAAATAGCAAATAATATAAAAATGATACTGTTAACAATAAAATAATACATGAAGTGTTTATTAATTTTTAAAACGGCAAACTTTGTCCATTTCGCAATTTTACCCACAATGCCCCACACATCTTCCCCAGCTCCTCATTGCCCACTAGTCGCTGTTCCTAACCCTCCTGCTCTTCTACCCTGTGGACTATATGTATCATTTTCCTTTCTTCTTCATTCTCAAAGCCACTCTCCACCTCCATTTTTCATTGCTCCATGTCACCCGCTTTATACCTTACATGTTAGTCCCAGGAAAAAGTAAATACCCTATCAAAACCTTTCTAACAATTAGATTACCTACCTGAGAGATGAGCGATTTTTAAACAAATTACAACTATCAGTTCTTTCAAGAAAAATATTCATAAGCAACAATAAATCAACATTTTTAGAATGAGAAATCTATTATTACTAAAGAAATGTCACTCAAAATATAGCATTTAAACTCATTTTCTGCCACATAGAAAATTTTCATATATTAATAAAAGCCAAATTTGAACAATAAAACTAGTCAAATTTCCAGGCTTTATTATTCTGAAAATATATAAGGTTTCTTAGACACTGAATCATTTGCAATCAGCAGTCAGCATGTAGTAGATCTGTAGCTTTCTTAACCAATCTAATACAAACCTTACTTATTTTCCATGAACTTTAACATAAATCACAATTTTTAGGAGGCTTTCCTTTTGATATAATTATCAAAGTGCTTATTAATAAATATGCTAGAGTTTTAACTGTAGCTTGGTGGGTTAAAACAAAATCTTACTTGAAGTGACTGCTGATATTTTTCCTTTAGGTAAGTTTTGAAAAAGTAATATTAATCTATGTATTAAAACCTGTGTGTCAATATTGTGCTATTTTACAAAAAAAAATCATCACCCAGAAATACATAAGCAAAAATACTAATTCTATGCTACTCGAAATTTTGTCAGGTCTTTGTATATCATTCTGCCTACATAAAGTGGGAATATCTTTATTCTAAATTTATTGAACATATATTTTGTGAATACTTACTACATGCCAAACTTTATGCTGAATGCCATGAATAACAGAAAGGACTGACCAAATGAGTTAAAAATTGAAACCAATAACTAAGAAGTACTGAATACTTACTAGGTGCTAGTCACTATTCTAAGAACTTGAAACGTTCTGTGTCATTTTATCCTTAAAACATGTCTATGAGGTTTGAACAGATGAGAAAACTGGCACAGACAGTCGAAATAATTTTCCAAATATCACATAAAATATGGTCAGTGGAACCCAATTTGAACCCATGACTCTGGAGTTCAGGTTTATAGCCACCATGCTTGGGACTAAAGAACCTAAAATTGTTTTCAGATTCCAGTTTTAGTCTCCAGAAAACTGAATAAACTAAAACCCTCCATCTACTTAGAGGTACATAGATGTGCTCACAAGAACATTAGGGAAACTGCCAGTAGACAGAAATTAAAAGCAAAATGAAAACTAGTAACAGGAGCCTTATAAATTCTTCAAGCAGCTGCCCTGCTTCCTGGCTGGGGAGGGGAGTAGGAGTAACAAAGAGGCAAATGAGGATGTGCTGGCCTTAGAAAGCTACCGGCTTAGGTGTTGACACCCATGCAAAGGTAGGAGAGTAGGCACTGGAGCCATGCAAGACAAGAAGATGGTCACTCTGACTGGGGTGCTGAGTAGATCGGTGTTATCTTCCCTCAAACAGAACGGCTGCTAAAGGGCACAGGCCTGAGGTGCTGTCCCTGAGGTTGGGGGCATGTGAAAGACAAAACTGATTGATGTACCCCTCTCACATCAATGTTTCTCTTCTCTTTCTCCATTCCTTCCCCCTCTCTCTAAAAATAAATATATTTATTAAAAGGACAAGAAGATGGAAAAGAAACCTTCCCTCTTCTGCTCCATAAAGCTAGATGCCTCAAAGAGGTGTATCCTCAGTGAAAAACACATCTAGCCAAAAGCACCCAGTAAGAATGAAGATACAAGTGGGAAAAAGCTTTCCCTGAGAATTTGCAACCACAAGGTCATGCTTCATGTGAGTCTGGGTTCCAATTTATATTTTTCATGTGCTCTGGGATGCTTAAAGCTGAAAAATTGGCAGAGAGAGAAAGAGAGAGAGAAATTCATGCTATTGATAAATTGCTGGAGCATCTGGTAGAAGCAAACACAAACCTGCCCTGG
Source organism: Noctilio leporinus (assembly GCA_004026585.1). Taxonomy (NCBI): domain Eukaryota; kingdom Metazoa; phylum Chordata; class Mammalia; order Chiroptera; family Noctilionidae; genus Noctilio; species Noctilio leporinus. The sequence goes on from PVIW01000020.1 coordinate 697,487, forward strand.
ATAGTTTCAAATCAGGTCCCATAAAATTCCCAGCTTACATTCCAAAAGTTTGAAACTCATGAACATATTACCAACAATAACAAAGAATCACAATAAACAAAAAATACTTAAGATATTAAAATGCTAATAAAGACAATCATACAAATAAATTATTGAAAATGAAAAAACTGATTCTTTAAAAAAAAAAAAAAAAAACACTTTAGATATTTTAAGAGAAGGAAAAGAGACTAAGTAAGAAAAGGAAGTCATAGCCAGATAATATACCTGTTAAACATATACTACTTGCTCTTTAACCAAACTGTATTTTTAAAATTAGGGGGCAAAAGGGGGATGGATATAATACAACAACAATAAAATTAAATTAAATTAAATTAATGTCTTTTTCATAGTTAGAGTCAATGGTAGCATAGCAGATATTAGAATACAAACCTTTCTTACCAAAAATAAGCCTTACTCAAAAAAAAAAAAAAAAAAGAGGACAAGGAAAGGGAGATAAAGACAGAAACAGCATTTCATATAAAATGATCTAAAGTAAAATCCAAGAAATCTGTGTGTGCTCCCAGTACAGACTCTAAAGAGGAGCCTTAAAATGGGATGTTAACAACAACCATTATTTATCAATTGCAAGGTTGGAAGAAGGAGTTTAAATCATTTCTAAACAGCAAAATACCTTGAAGGACACTGGCTCTGGTGACAGCACCTCCAGAGAAGCATTTGAACATCTGCTCCCAGGACGTGTTCTTGAATGTGAGGCTGGTTTTGAAATTTCATCTAAGTTCCCCTTTATAATATCCATTGATATCCTGAAACAAAAAAATGTAAGCAAGTTATGACATGTATTTGTTTTATTGATGTTAATGTGTAATTCAGAACCTTTGCTACCAAAGTCACACTACCCTGACCTCGTGAAGAGATGTCTGTTTCTTTGGATGATTAAATCTTATGTCACTGTAGGTGGAAAACATGCTGCCTAGGAAGTTAGGCTCTGAAACGGATCAAAAAAGGATGCAGAAGCGAATGCTATCTTGATGGCTTCCAGTGTCTCTGACAGAACATTACTGTGTCCTTGAACTGAGAATACACTAATGGAACATCACACCTCTCAACCAAGATTCATGTTTTGTTGAAATAATTGGCCAAGGCCTCTATTTTCTTCTGCTTCTGCCTTCTTTATTGCAGCTTTTCCTATCCTAGCTTAGGCTTCAGCCCAGTCTTCCCTTTCAGCTCTATTTCTCCTCTCCTTGGTACCACATTTCATGTCGTACCCACCTCCAGGTCACTGCTCTTTTTTCTATCACTCCTGCCCTTCCTACAAGGATACTATTTCTGTCCTCTGAATCAACAGAGAGTAAAACCTACTTTCTCTACTATGTGGAGAGATAGACTTTCATTATCTGGGTACATACAAGGTCTGTCCAGAAAGTTTATAGCCAGGTAATATGAAAAATAGAGACATTTATTGAAGAAAATGCAAGATACAAGAAACATCTTACATAGAATAATGATACCTCAGTCCCCTTCAAGGTAGACATTTTGGGACCTCACATAGTTCTCTCAGTCACCAGGACCTACCCTATCATATTTACCTGAATCTCATCGATGGTCTGGTATCTCTTTTCTTTCAAGGGTGATTTTAGTTTTGGGAAAAGCCAGAAGTTGCAGGGTGCCAAATCTAGGCTACAGTGGGACCAAGACACCTGGGTAATTTGATGTTTGGCAAAAAAACTGCATCAGACATGATGCATGAGTGAGCACACAGTCATGATGAAGCTGCTAATCACCCATCACTGCGGTCATCTGAATCTTCCCTATAGTTTCTGCAAAGGAATCTTCAAGCTTGACACAGTGCACATGCTCACTCAATGGCATCTAACGCCCCCACTGACTAGTGCAGTGAAGTCACCGTTGTTCATGCATGTGTATTCCAGTCCACTCTCCTTGGCTGCCAGGTTATATCATTATCGTGCAAACTGTTCTCATTGTATTAACAATGGTCGGCTTTTTCCAGATTTGTACATTACCAATCTCTTTAACTGTTTGTATGTGCACCACCAACAGGCCTCTCACCACTCTGGCTGCTCTATTCCCAGTGCTGCTTCTTGAAGCAGGAAATATTAGGCAATTAGTGGGAGAACTCAGTATTGAAGGCACATTGTTCCTTCCAAACTGTGCCATTGACCAGGACTGTTCCAGATATGTTTGATAACGGATGAATATTATGCATGCTAAATAAAATGGAGGAAATAGGGAGAATTCCAGATTTTGCCTTCCCAATACTTAGCTTTTATGTGAATTAGCATTGTCTAACAAATCCTTTCCTAAATTCCTATTAATTAGAAATTAAACCACTTCTCTCGTAACAAAATGAAGAAAAACAATTGCATCTGGCTCACAAAGTATAACTATGTCCTCTTCTTACCCTAAAAATGACTCATCTTTCTCTGGTTTGAACAGCATAGGCAGAGTACAGAGAAGTTTTAGACACAGGAGGAAGCACAAACATAAACAACATGATGTTTCTCCAAGGCAGACAGAGAGATAATATGATTTGGCTTCCAACCATTGTGACAAAGCAATGCTTAAGGGACCAGTAGGTCAACTCTTTCCATCTCAGCAAATAAAAAGGGCATTGATCTCAATGTTATGCAAACTCTGCAAAAGGGTTTGTGCTCATTCAGGAAGGCACTGACATTATTGTTGTGAAATGACGGATCACCCTGGCCCATCACGTCACAATCAAGAAGCATAAGGCACTGAAAGGCCTAATGTCTTGTAAATGCCCTAAGCAGCTTGTCAGGGGAGACTTACTGCCACTTACAGAGGGAGCGGTGAGATAAAAGCACGTGCAGAGCTACTATAATTCATGTCAGTGAAGGGAGAGGCCCAGGGAACCTTGGTGACATGGATCAGCTCAAGGGCTCCTGAAATCTTTCAATTTGCTTCAGAAGTAGGTCTACCCTTTTTTTTCCTCTCTCTCCTGAAAATAAAAATTAAATAAAATACAGTTCCCAGGATGAATGGGAATTTAAGTGATAATCTTTGAATTTAGCTATATAGAAAAAAGTATGGACCAAGGGCATTGAATTAGGATCTTACAGATGGATTTGAGTGTTTGAGAAGAAATCTCAACAGCCACATAGAAATGCCACAAGAAAAATGAAGCCTAAATGTTGATTTAACCAAATACTGTACCTTAATTATCTTGAGGGGAGGAGTATGTAAAAGGAGAGGTAGTATAAGAAACCTAATCTGTCATAATAAGAAGTAAAAAAGAATATCCAAAAATTGATAAAGCAAAACACAGGTAAATAAGCACCATATTTACAAGTATGGTTGCCTTTGGAGGATAAGACTACAGTTTGTTTCTTTTTTTTATTGTCAATGTTATATTACAGTTCAATACTTTTATTACATTACTTTAATAAAAGTAAAACCTAATTTAAAAAATAATAGGTAATATAAAATAAGAAATCACCAAGGTACTTGAAGGAAACAGATAATTTACATAATTATGAGGTTAATGGCTTACTAAGCATGACATAAAGATCATAAGGGAAGAGAGTAATAATTTGATTTTAGTTTAATATTATTCAGTATCAAATACCAAAAGTAACACTTTAAATTAACAGGCTCCTAAGAAACTGGAAAAAATATATACAACATAAATGATACATAAAAGTTAATAAATTGACATATTTTAAAAGATCTTATCAATAAATAAGAAAAAGAAACATTCTAATAAAAAAAAAAACAGTTAAGGGCATTAACAAGGAATTCCATACCAAAAAAAAAAAAAAAAAAAAAATTTCAGTATTTTCTAAAGAAAAAACAAGTCCAATATCTCTAATTAAAGGAATCTACAAAAAGGGGCCTGAAACATGATTGCACATCAAAGAAGTAACAGTGGTGGGTTATGAATTAATGCGTTCATGGATGTTCTTGTGTCCTTTTATTTTTTTCACTTTTGTTTATGTGTGTTTCTACTTTTCTATTAAGTGTACCTTGATCCAAAATTTAAAAATTTATTTACCATAAAAAATTTCTAGAATATATTAAAAGTATATTCAAAAATAAATAAAAGTCACCCATTACTCATCACTCTGAGCTAAATACTGTTGGCACATTTCCATTTTGAGCTATGTCTTTTCAGCAAAATTAGACCCATAATTTCTTACTAAACATTGCAGGATGAGCATATTCTCATTAAAGATTAAATTAAAATAAAATGTTATTTACTTCATGATATTCCATTAAATAGATATATGACCAGATTCAAAGTTGTAACAAGTCACTATAAATACATACCAATTTTTTATAACATTCATTTCAAATTAAACTTTTTTACACAAACTTGTGAAAAATGCAATTATCATGGATAATTTAAAACTAGCCCTGGCTGGTAGCACAGTGGATAAGGCGCCAGCCTGTGAACTCAAATGTCACTGGTTCAATTCCCCAGCCAGGGCACATAACCAGGTTGTAAGCCAGGTCTCCAGCCAGGTCCGTAGCTGGAGGCAGGTGAAAGGCAACCATATATTGATGCCTCTCTCCCTTCCTCTTTCTCTAGAAGTAATAAATAAAAATCTTTTTTAAAAATTTTTAAAAATTAAAAAGGAAAACCAAAATGGGGATACATGGTTGCTATAATTTGATATTTGTTGGATGAATGGAAGAATCAAAAGAAAATGAATTCTCCTCTAATAATAAAGCAACCTAAAGGGGAAAAAGTAGCATTACATTTATTTTCATGATTTTAATGTCTCAAAAATTATTTTATGGTAGTTCTTTTTTCACTTTATGTATTTATCATGAAAGAATACTTGCCAAGAATTCTGATCAAGATAAACATACCTTGTTTCCTCAAATAACTACAGCAAAAAAAATATGACTACAAAACAAATATCACCCAAAATTGTCAGAAAATTGAGCTGTATGGAAGTCCAACAACCAAGTATTTAAAAAATCAACTACATTCATCCAGATGGATAGGAGGGGCAGAGATGCAGAGAGATGCGGAGATGTGCGGAGAGGCGGAGAGGTGGACAGGTAGAGTTGTGGGGAGGTAGGGAGTTTGCGGAGACTTGGAACAGGCAGTCCCATATCACATGTGGTGAATGAAAATCAAGAGTGATACCTCAGGAGTGAGGGATCCTAGCCCCAGACCAGACCACCCAGCCCAGGGCTCCAGGCCCAAGAAGCTAAGTCCCCATAAAAAACCAGCAGGGTTTCAAGTGGTGGGTGAAACTGCAAGATTCTCAAGAGGTTCCTCTTAAAGGGCCTGCAATGGTCTTAGGACTCACACAGACCCATCCCCTCTAGTACGCAGCACCAGGGCAACAGCTGGAAGGGCACCGTGGCATACAGGGAGAAAGTGAAGTGGTTCACGATAGGGCAAGTATGAGGAGACAGCCTCCCCCCAGGCAAAGCTGCAGAGGCCAGGCAGTGGCACTGCCCCCTCTCCAAGCCCTCCCCTACACAGAGCACAGAGCAAGTGATAAGGGTTGCCCCACACTAGTGATTACCATAACGCTCCACCCCATCCAATTTATGGGCCACACCACTAAGACAGACGGTAATATGCAGAAACAAACATAGGGAGGCTGCCAAAATGAGGAGACAATGAAATATGGCCCAAATGAAAGAACAGAACAAAATTCCAGAAAAAAGAACTAACAGAAATGGAGATAGGCAACCTATCAGATGTGCAGTTCAAAAACTGCTTATCAGGATGCTACAGGAACTCAGTGGGTACTTCAATGGCATAAAAAAGACCCAGGCAAAAATGAAGGTTGCATTAATTGAAACAAAGAAAAACCTATAGGGAACCAACAGTGGAAGAGATGAAGCCAAGAGTCAAATCAACAATTTGAAACGGAAGGAAAAGGCGTTCAATCAGAATAGCAGGAAGAAAAAAGAATTTTAAAAAATGAGGACAGGCTAAGGAACCTTTGGGACATCTTTAAACATACAAATCAGGAGGAGGAAGGGCAAGAAACTGAAAACTTATTTGAAAAATATAATAAAACAAAACTTCCCCAATTTGGTGAAGAAAATAGACATACAAGTCCAGGAAGCACAGAGAGGCCCAAAAAAAATGGACACAAGATCACACCAACACACATCGTAATTAAAATGCCAAAGGTTAAAGATAAAGGGAGAACCTTAAAAGCAGGTGAGAAGGGACTGGCAAGAAGTATTCAAAATGATCAAAAGCAAGGACCTACAACCTAGATAACACTATCAAGCAAAGCTGTCATTTCGAATAGAAGAGCAAATAAAGTGATTCCCAGATAAGGTGAAGCTAAAGGAGTTCATTGTCACCAAGCCATTATTACATGAAATGCTAAAGGGAATTACATTTTTAAAAGATCAAAATGATGAACATTAAGATGGCAATAACTTCACAACTATCAATAACTGAACCCAAATAACAAATCTAAGCAAACAAGCAGAACAGGAACAGAATTATGGACATGGAGATCATTTGGAGGATTACCAGTTGGGAGAGGGAAAGGGTGGAGAGGGAAAAAATGCAGGGATTAAGCAGTACAAAACAAACACAAAATAGAGAGGGGAACATTAACAACAGTGTAGGAAATGGACTTATATGCATGACCCATGGACTTGAACTAACCTGGAGCAGGGGATTGCTGGAGGGAATGGGGGTATTAGTGGAGGGGGGCAAAGGGGAAAATTGGGAAAACTGTAATAGCATAATCAATAAAATATTTTTTTTTAAAGAAATACTTGCCCATGAGAAGGGGGTAATCAAATCTAACTAAAGAATATAAACATCTTTAAAGTAAAAATTCCCCTTGCCCCATGAACTCCTGTTAGATTTTTGTAGGTCTCCTTTTTCTAGGCCTATGCAAATTTTCTAGGCTTATGCAAATCCTTTATACTTACCTCCTCTTCCACAGCACAAATGAATGTCATGGAACTTGCTATTTCACATTTAATATATTTCAGAGATTTTTCTGTTACATATAAATATGGTTCATATTTTTTATGATTTTATTTATTTTTAGAGAGAGGGAAAGTGCTGGAAAAAGAAAGGAAGAGAAACATCGCACATCCATCAGTTTCCTCTCAACTTGAGCCCCGATTGGGGACAGGCCCCCACAACCCAGGCAAGTGACCTGACAGGGAATTGAACTGGTGACCTTTGGCTTTACAAGATGAAGTCCAGCCAAATGAGCCACACGAGTCAGTCAGAACAGATGTAGCATTTTTTAATCAGCTCTTTTAGATTGTACATGGAGTATTTGTTACCAAAAGCAATACCAAAATTTGCTAAAAATAGATCACAGACCTAAAAATAAAACTTTCTTGGAGAACCCAGATGGTGGAGGAGTAAGTAGAGCCACCCCAATCTCCTCCCAACATCAAACTGGAATTACAATTTAATTGGGGAGAAATCACCCAAAATAAGCAATTGGAGAGAAGTCTTATTACTAGAGACAGAAGAAAAGAGCTGATTCATTATAAGACCTGTAGAAACTGCGGAACTGCGAGAGGCTGGCAGGGCTCCCACAGGCGACAGCTGAAGGGACAGAGAAACATCTCAGCAGCCAGGTGTTCCACCTGAGAAGGGTGGGATCTAAACCCCCAACTGAGCTTCCCAGCCTCCAGCAACACAGCTGAGAGTAAAACAGCACCCAGCTGTGAAACGCAAAAAGCTGCCAGGTTTAGCCAGCTTGACAGAGAGACGGAGTTCTTAAAAGGACCACACACAAAAATACAGTGGCACCCACCTACTCCAGCAGAGGGAGGGCACAGTAGACTAGAGGCACGTAAGGAGGGTTTGGGTCAGAGGTTTTAGGGGAGAGCTGAGGGAGCAGCCCGTGAGTCCAGTGCTGACCCACCCCCCACACAGCCAGCAGACCACTCTTCTCCAAAGGGAGTGGGGGGGAGCCTGAGGGGAAGCCACAGCCCCACCCATAGGAATTAATCCACCCCACCAGCAGTGCCTAAACCTGACCTCAGATCACAAGGTTGATTGGATTAACAACTGAATTCATCGGACCCACCCAGAGATGCCTAAAACTGACCATTGATTACAGACTGATTGGATTAACAACTAAAACAGACAGACAAGGACTGTGGATCTCTGGTAGTCTCCAACTGGCTGACTAGGCCCAGGCCGGGACACAAACTGACAGTCACCAAGCACAGATCCAGGAAGTAAAAAAAGTGCACCTCTACAGCACAGAAGGTCACACCACTAAGACAGTAAGTCAAAGCAGACCAATCCAAGAAGCAGAAACAAACAAGAGTCCCCTAAAATGGGGAGAAAAAGAAACCCTCAGCAAATGGAAAGGAGGAATCCCCAGGAAGAGTGCAAAATGAAATAGAGGCAAGCACCCTATCAGACATGGAATTCAAAATAATGACAGAGAAGCTCAATGAGCTTAGCGAGTTCAAATAAAACTACAAACAACTCCAGGGGAACCCGAATAACCCTGAAACACCAATTCACAAGAACCTATGTACCACTATGTTCATAGCAGTGCTATTTATAATAGCCAAGTGCTAGAAACAGCCTAAGTGCCCATCAGTGGATAATTGGATCAAGAGACTTTGGTATATTTACACAATGAAATACTACACAGCAGAAAGAAGGGAGGAACTCCTACCCTTTGCAACAACATGAATGGAACTGGAAAGTATTATGCTTAGTGAAATAAGCCAGTCAGTGAAAGACAAATACCATACCATTTACAGGACAATAATGAACAAAACAAACAAGCAAAACAGAATCAGATACATGAATACAATGAATAGACTTTCAGTGGGCAGGGGGTAGCAGGGAGGAGGAAGCAGAAAAGGGGAGCAGTTTAGTCAAGGAACTAGCATGGAAGAATCCTGGACATAGACAACAAGTGGGATTGACTTTGGAGGGGAGTGAGTGGATGGGGAAGGGGACGGAGGGGAGGAAAAAGGGGATGGATGTATTACAACAACAATAAAATTAAATTTAAAAAAATTTTAATAAATTAATTAAATTAAAAATAAAACTTTCTCTAATACATGTGTGATGGTGGGTTAGGCAAAAACTTGTTAGCTACAATATTAAAAGCATAATTCATAAAATAAAATATTGATTGAAATGCAACAAAATTTAAAACTTCTGCTCTTTATAAGACAGTTAAGAAAAGGAAAACAAAACTCAAATATTTAGAGAAAATACTTGCCAAACACATACCTGACAAAGAACTTGTATCCAGAATACATAAAGATGTATCAAGATCCAATAATAAGAAAACAAAAGATTTGGACAGATCACTAAAAACTTATGCATGGCAAAGTGGTACATGAGATGTTCAACATCTTCAGTCACCAAAGAAATGAGAATTTAAAAAGCAATGAGATACCACTATGCATTCAAATGGTAATAAATAAATAAATAAATAAATACCACATGCTGATAAAATTGGGAGGGTAACTGAAACTTTCATATGTTACTTGTGAGAATGCAAAACAAGACAGCCATGTTGCAGAACTGCTTGGCAGTTTCTTATAAAGCTATACATACATGCACCATATGACTCTACAATCTCATTCCTAGATACCTACCCAAGAAATGAAACTGATATTCATACTTAAGCCTGTACATGACTGTTTATAGTACCTTTATTAATAATTGCCAAAAATTGGAACAATCCAAATGTCCCTAGGGAATGAATGAGCGAATCTATACAAAGGAATACTACTCAGCAAAATGAGGGTAAAACAATTGATACAAAGCATGGATCAATCTCCGCTGCATTATACTAAATTGAAAGCCAAGTTAAAAAGGCTCCATAGTGTTGGCCTAATTTACAAGACATTCTGGAATACACAAAGGTATAGGGAAAATGAGGAGTGGTGCCAGGGCTGGGTGCAGGGAGGGGTTAACTACAACAGTACTAGGGAATTTAGGAGGAAATCATGAAATTGCTTGGTATTTTGACTGTTGTGACCATTATGTGTCAAAGCTCATTAAAGTGCACGTTAAATGGGTGAATTTTACCGCATACAAAGTATACCTCAATTTCAAGTGAACCTCTTTTACAAAAATAGTTAATTATCCTTATATATGCAGAAGATAAATTAGAATTTCATAAAGAACATTTGCGTTTCCAATTCTGGAAGTCTGCCAAATTATTCTCCAAAAATAATGTATAAGATGAAAGTCTGTTTCCCCAAACTGGACTGGGTGTCAACTTGTTTAACGTCAAACTTTTCATCTTTGTCATTTTGGTGTCAAAAGGTACCTGGAGTTTGATTTACATTGCTTCAATTACAACAGAAGTGGAACCTCTAGTTAATTCTCACTTTTTTCGCTGAAAGACCTCGTTGCTTCCTTTGACATTTACGGTCTATTTACGAGCTATGGAAGCGGTTCCTCACGTGCGGCGTGCCTCACCTTCCCGGAGGAAATGCTGGGAACTAGTCGCCAGTCGTCTGCGCAGTGAGGGCTCAGAAGCGCCCCGCTGACACTCTAGCGTCACCCGCTGCCCCCAAAACGGAGCGGGCGTCTTTCCTGCCACCACCGCTACTCAGGAGGTGAAACGAGGTACGGCGCTTAAGCACCCTCATGTCTGAGAACGCTGTTTCCCTGGCAACCCGAGGCCAGACGCTTCCAATCTCGCGATAAGAGAAAAGGGCTGTACCAACCAGATCCAAGACGCGGGGGCGGGGGTCCGCAGGAGCTGGGACAACTTCGCTGTGTCCTCCGCGTTCCCGGTGGACAGTGTGGGTGGGGAGCAGTTCGTTGGGATTTAGGTTGAATTCCGAACGAGGTTGTTTGGGGGCTTGTATGACTCTGGCCTTATCAATAGGGCCCTCGCTCTGCAGGTCCGCTACGCTGTCTGGGCTCAGTTTCCTCCTCTGGAATGGGGAGGGTAATAATTCCTCATAGAGATCATTGTGCAGCTCAGAGTGATCATGGATGTGAAGGTCTTGGTAAAGTTTGAATGCCATGTAAATTAAAAATAATAGGTACTCTGCCCTGGCTGGTGTGGCTCAGTGGATTGAGCACCAACCTGCAAACCGAAGAACCACAGGTTCAATTCCCAGTCAGGGCACATGCCTGGGTTGCGGGCGGGCCATGTCCCCAGTTGGGGGCATGCAAGAGGCAACCACACATCAATGTTTTTCTCCCGCTCTTTCTCCCTCCCTTCCCCTCTCTACAAAAATATAAATAAATAAAATCTTTAAATGATAATAATAATAATACTCAAATTGGGCGACAGTCCAAAAAGGGTAATAATTGCTATTTGTGATTTCTGGAATTAGTGCATGAGACACGTTGGGTCTGCAAAATGATTTTCTAAATCCCTTTTTGCTTTTCCAGTCTGAACAGCACTTGACAGTTTACGACGCGTTCTCATGTACTTGGCCCCTTTATCCTCGGTTAAGTTTTTCAACAAAGGTTAAGTGAGTTATTCAAAGAACCCAGCTACAGTTGAGGGCAGTGCTGGCTGGCTGTAAATACCGTCCGTTGCTGCTAAATCCTGCACTTCTGTCTCCAGCTCAGACTCCTCCCTGAACTCCACACTCTTGTATCTATGTGACATGCCCACTTGGACATCTCCACTTCGGTGTAAGAGCATCAAACTTCACACATCCAAATAAAACATCTCCACAGTCCCCTACACCACCAAAACGCTCTTCTCCATCGCAGGAAATGGTTACTCCACGCTGCCAGGTTCATCCTTGACGTCATCCTCAATTCCTCTTCCTCTCACAATCTGAATCAAGGTATCCACCCTAGCCGCTCTACATTCAATATATATCCAGAATCCAACCACTTCTTACTGCCTTCCCTGAGGTACATCCTGCCATCGTCAGGCCTAGATTTTTGCAACAACCTTTTAACTAGAGCCTTCCTTGCCCCTACTTCTTCCACACAGCAGACTGAATGATACTTTCAAAGCCTAAGTCAAACCATATTCCCCTCTGCTGTGGACTCTCCATGGCTCCCCATTTCTCACAGAACCCTCACCAGCCTGCCAGCCCTAAATATCCAGACCCCCCACTTGCTCTCAGACCTCCTGTCCACCCATCCTTCCCTGGTACCCTTGAGTCCAGCCTCATTGTCCTCCTTGTCACTGTTTCCACGCAGGAGTTTCTCCCCAGTGTTTCTCAGGACATTTATGTTTTTCCAAATCTAAAAAAAAAAAAAAAAATCTATTGAGAAATCAGGAACACTGGAAACAGTATTCTAATTCTATGAGAATTAAACCTTTAACGATCAACATAGAGGTGTTACTGAGAAAATCTAATCTACTGATGTCAAGTTAAAAATAAGAGTTCTGAGAAGTTGAGGTCAGCATTCCAGAATCTGGGACAAATGCCCCTGGGAGGGATTCAGTCACAACCTGACTGGTCAGTCTTGCCTGGAGCTGATGCCTTTTATACGTGTGTGTTCCTGGTGCTGTCTCATTTATCAGGGAGATAGTCTTGCAAGTAATATAATTATTAATAAGTTAATATTCATTGAATGCTTTATACAAACTCTGAGTGGTGTTCCAAGAAATAAATTTTGATTCAAATAAGTCCTTAAAGTGGCCATTTCTAACTCATGGTTCTGTGAAAAGCCATTAACCTTGCTTGGAGATTTGTATGTTACATTATTTAAATGGTCCCCAGTGACTTTCTCTGTTATTCAGTATTTGATATTTGCTATAGGTGACATTTCTTATAAACATTTCTAAATTTAAGAGTTCTTATATTTTAAACAAATGCTTCAGATAGTCATAATAACAAGTAAAGAATATGAAGACAGTTGGAAGTATTTTAGAATAACTTAAGATTTCGAGAACTCCTGGCAGTTTTGATTCTTTAATATCTTTTGAGATTTTGGAAACACTACTCCTTGATGTTCTTCAATATGAATAACCATCTCCCAACGCACAGGTGCACATGTGTGAGCGGGTACACGCATGCGCGTGTGCGCGCGCGCGCGCACACACACACACACACACACACACACACACACACCACTCTATTTAAAATAGCCCTCCGCATATCAGCCTTCCTGATCTCTGTTGCCTTGGCCCTGCTTTATCTTTTTTTTAAGAAGGAGAGATGCCATTGTTTGGGTACTGATACTAAATAACTGGGTGACCCAAGAATCTTAACGGGCTCCCAGGCGATGTCAGTATTTCTGGTCCACTTTTGAGTAGCTAAAGACTAGAAAATCTCCAAATGCCTGCACAATTTTATAGCTCATGAATAAAGGCCATTCTTTCCATTTTGACAACTAATGATACTCATTAAGAAAACAACACATTTCACCCTGGTCAGGTAGCTACTCAAAAGGTTATGGGGTTAATCCCTAGTCTGGTGTGTCCAGAAGGCAACCAATCCTTTCACATTGATGACTCCCCCCAGTTAAAATATTATCAGGTGAGGGTTAGAAAAGACAACAACACATTACACATTTAAAAACAACTAACTAAAATCAGTGACCCTGATTAACTGGTATTTTCATTTTTTTAATTGTTGCTTTTAAAATATTTGCAACAGTAGCACAGTGGATAAGGTGCCGGCCTGTGAACCCAAAGGTCACAGGTTCGATTCCCCAGCCAGGGCACATAACCAGGTTGCAAACCAGGTCTCCAGTCAGGTCTGTGGCTGGAGGCAGGTGAAACGCAACCATACATTGATGTCTCTCTCCCTCTCTGCCTCTCTTCCTTCCCCTCTTTCTAAAAATAATGAAATAAAATCTTTAAAAATAATAATAAATAAAATATTTGCAACATAAGATAAAGCAAGTGAAAAGAAAATTCAGGTACAATAAAAAGTTAGTCTCTTCACTGTAATCTTTCCAAACTAAGTTCCCACTGGTTATATTTTGCATAAAACACATTCTGTCTTGGATTGCTTTCTGTCATTCTCACTTTGTTTGTTTACTCCCTGCTGTTTCCTTTTGCAAAGTGCTGAGGAAGCTATATGTGCATTGAGGGAAAACTTTAATAAATTGCATTTGTTGTGTTTCAGTACACAATAAATTGTGTCTTTGTTTTTTAATTTTCTGAAATACTTCTGTGTCAGCTGTTGCAGGTGACACCCTCAAAACAAATTACAGTCCAATTAAGTCAGAAAGCACCATATGTTTCTGTGTTGTTTTCTGAAGTAGCTTGTTCAAAATCCCCAAACAGATTCAAGTATTTTTTCTTCCAAGATAATTCATAAAGATTTCTTCTAAAGTCAAGATATTTTAAGCTAAAATTCCCCTGGTCTCATTCCAGGTTGGGGACATATGGCAGTGTTGGTTTCAGAGTTGGTTTTTGTTTTAGTCTTCGATCTCTCTCTGTTCTTGATATTCTCCGTGTGAGTGGAGTCAGATTTTGAATGAATGAGAGTGAGCCCACATTGTATTCCATCTGGGCTGCCACTACCATTCCAGTCTTGTTGCCCCAGTTTTCTTTTTCTCACCATAAGCTTCAGCCAAACACAGTAACACATTAAAAGAGGAAACTCATGAAGCCTCATAGAATCTACAAACTAGATTAAGTAAACAATCATTTCTTCTGAAGGGCAGTTCAAATTATGTGCCACTGGACAGTTTCCCCTTCAGCGAGTCTATGGCTAAGCATTATTTTAAAATAACACCAAGTGTTCAGGAAATGCTTTAGATGCATTATTTCACTTCATTTCATGACATCCGATGAGGCAGCACTATTATTATCTGGATTTATAGTTGAGAACCAGCGCACAGAAGGGTTGTGTAATTCTTCCAAAGTCATTCAGGAACAAACTGACCCTGGAATTCCAACTCAAGTTCAAGACTGCTCTCTTTACCTCCTCACTGGACTGAATTCAGGAAAAGAGGTTTTTTTGTATCCACTAGATGGTGCTAACTGCCTTCTGTTAAAGACAAAACTGCAGCCACACTTTCAGAAACACTTTGCTTGTATTTTAGGTGTGACTCAAGAAAACACTGAACTGAAATATTCTGTATGTTTGAACTGTGCCTGGGTAGATTTTTAAATAGCTTTACAAATAGGAAATGTGAAAATTAGATCTCAAAAAAATGGATTTTAAAAAAATCTCTTGGTACATATTACAAACACCTAATACAAACACCATTGGTGACTTTGAGAGAATAGAACCAGCCCTCATATAAATTTAAAGAGGTCCATGTTTTATTTCATTTACCCCTTTTATACCAACTGCACTCCCTCCTGCACCTTACTTGGCCAAAATACCCTCCGTGTAATCAAGACTCATGAGCAGGAAAGTCAAGAAAGCCTTAAACAAAAATCAGGTTCTGGAACAAGTAATCCTCTTTATTCAAATGAAAATGCACTTTAAGTTTAGTAAGTTTAGTATGCACTTTATAGTACCTAAAAAACCTATATAATAAATCTGCTAAAAATGGTCTCTCAGATTCTATCGTTCATAAGGATCCCTTCAGGCGTTATTTAAAATGTTGCTATTAATCTGTTCCCTGATTCTGAGGTCTGGGGTACAGCCCTGGAATCTGCATTTTAACAAGAACCTTAATGATCCTAGCCCAGTAGAACCAGTAACATGTCTTTAAAAACACTGACTTCCAATTGTTCTAAAGTATAAACAGGGATGAGGTCATTGTTCGGAGAGGCACCATGGAGACCGTGGAGCTATACAACCCAGGGGCTCTGAACAGAGATAAGCTAGGACTGAAGACTGTTCTGATGTATTTGATTCTGAACCTTTTCCTTCCTCTTTCCGCCTATTGTGGAGTGCTACATAGAATCAAGTGCTAGTCAGAGGATGTCCCCATGTTTTAAATCAGAAAAAAAAAAAAAAACCTTGTGACTTTTCAATATTCCTTAGTCCAAACACATAATGATACCCTCTGATTTTTGTAAGTGAAAAGAGTTAGCCTATGTATTGTCATGTCACCTTGTTTAACTTGTTTAGGTGACACCAATATCAGTGTAGAAAAAAACAAAACTGCCAGGTGACTGTGGAGACACATAGAAATTGGCATGCGCACAAACACACAGATAGCACAGCTGTATGTTTACGGCCCAGAGAGTTACTAAAGGCTTGTTTGTTTGCTTGTTTAAGATAGTTAAGTAGCCCTGGCTGGTATAGGTCAGTGGATTGAGTGCCCGCCTGCAAACTGAAAAGTTGCCTGTTCAATTCCCAGTCAGGGCACAAGCCCGGGTTGTGGGCCAGGTCCCCAGTGGGAGGAGCGTGAGAGGCAACCAATCCATGTTGCTTTTGATCACACATCGGTGTTTCACTCCCCTTCTTTCTCCTTCCTGTCCCCTCGATCTAAAAATAAATAAAATCTTTTTAAAAGATAATGATGTAAATAAAAGAAAATGAAGATACCGTCTAAAATCCAGACGTTTTTGTTATTGGCGGTGGTTTTTCTGTTGATCTGCTTCGTTTTGCTTTATCGTTTCAGTTTAGCCCTCAAGAGTTGAGCTCGGCCAAGTGAGTCATTTTTCACCAGAAAGGAAGAAATCTTGCTCCTCCGTCCTCAGAGAATTTCCTCACAATGACAGACTGCTTCACTCTCTCATTATGGTACTGGCCTCCTAGTTCAGCTGCCTGCAGCAATTCTGTACCTGTACAGCAATAAAAATTTCCAGGGGCTTCCTGAGGCGAGCTGCAGTGTCCGTTGCTGATACCAGCTGAGATTATGGTGTTCTACTCCTGGCCTTTTGCCCCTGGGAAAGGGATGGACAATGCCTTGCTTGTGGATAATGGCTGAAGAGAAATTCAGTAATTTCACTGCAACAATGGATCTTGGGCTGAAACCCATGATTTCCAAATACTGTCCATGCGTTGAACGTCATGCTTCATGCTTCAACCTATTGGCAAGCTTGTCTTTGATTCCAAACTTCTGGATCAAGCCTAGGTCTCTGATCCAGTATAGGTTTTATTTGTTCGGTTTTTGCTTTAAATCAGTCTCTAGATCTATGTACTAAAATGATTTTAGTATATATGATACAAATCTTGATTACATAAACCTTTGTATTTATTTGAACACAAAGTAAAAGAAGTTAAAAGCAATTCACATAGCATGCTAGAAATGGATTCAAACCAAACTAAGAGTCTTAAGAAGCAAGGAGAAATTATTTTTCTCAGGATTAACATGGCAGAGAGATGAAAAAGAAATGGGTTGTTCAGTAGTCATCAGTCAGGCAGCCATCCTGGCAACTTAGCATCTCAGTTCTTACACCTTTTTTTCTTATTTCAAGTTCAAAGTAATGTTTCGATGTGTACGAACATACAGTGTGTTTTCTAGGCACACCAGTCATTTTGATGACTACTGGCTTTTTTAAATCTTTTCCTTATCCGATCATCCAAGCTTCATGTTTAACAGAGGCTGATTTATTTTCCCTCATGTTATCCTGACAAACTAAAATTACATGCTGATTTGGCTCAAAAGCTATTATGTAACTCATACATTGACACACAAAACCATTTTAAATAATTTATTAAATTGAAATGCATTCCTGCTTTCTCACCTGGGCTCTGCTAAGAGCTGACTTGGGCCTGGTGTCTTTTTCCTTTAAAAAAAAAAAAATTGATTGATTAATGAGAAAGAAAGAAACATAACTTTGTCGTTTCAGTTATTTCTGCATTTATTGGTTGCTTCTTGTATGTGCCCTAACCTGGGATCAAACCCACAACCTTGGCACATCGGGACAAAGTTCTAACCAACTAGGCTACCCCACCAGGGTTTAGTCTGTTCCTTTATCTAATAAAATAAGGGATTGGCTAAAGGTTCCTGTGCTTACTTTTAGTTCTGAGCTTCTGTGACTATCTGATTTAAGCAGGCAGGGCCTTCTTAGGAAATTACCTGCTATTGTATCCCAGCCTGGACTGCAGCAATATTCATACCAGAATAAAAGCACTTGCTCAGCAGGCAGAGCAGCAAGAACTGTCTACTTAGAAACCTATGGGGAATGGTAAAAGCCATCTGTTTTGTCCTCTGCAATCTACAAAGAGTTAAACAAAACAAAACCACAATAGGTGTGCCCTATCTTATAGCGTGATGCAGTAGAATGAATTGAACATCAGCATAGGCTTTACAAGATTTGGGTTTGTATCCCTCTCTATTACTGATTCTAGGACAAGCCTCTTCACTTCTCCAGGCTTCCATTTACTGGCCCATCTACTAAATAACAGGAAAGATAACTCCCAAGCACTCTTCTTACATTGTAGAGAAATTAAAATGTTCTTCAGATTCCATATTGAACGTTTCACTGCAGTGATAATAAAATGAGGACTTTCATTTCAAATAAAAGCAGTCTTCCAATCTATGCTGGAAAATGAAAAAAGTGAATTATCAGGTTCAAGTCACATCTGTCATCCATTAAAACCTCATTTATCTTGTATGTTTTGCTACAGATGATTTGGCATTGTTGTGAAAATTGCCAACTATATTTTTGTTATGAATCTAGAGGTCATTACCTGAGCCCAAATTTCCGTGAATTTAGTATTCAGGAGGCAAACTTGCATTCATGCATTCATTTGTCTACCTTTTATTGGTCATGTACTCTTGAGTTAAATCCTCTAGCAAGCTATTTCTGGGCAAGTGAACTTTTCATTCTTTCTCTTGCTCTTGCCCAGCTGTTCAGAGATTCTTACAAGGGTGGGAGCTACATGGTCACATGAATCCCCTTCAACTTCTTACCTCCACTCATTTTAGAAAGTGTCGGGAGGTCCTAGTGGGGTGGCTTAGTTGATTGGAGCATTGTCCCACACACCAAAAAGTTGCAGGCTTGATTCCAGTAAGGGCATATACCTGGGTGTGGGTTCGATTCCTGGTCAGGTGCATATGGTGGGCAACCAATTGATGTTTTCCTCTTAAACTGATGTTTCTTCCTCTCTCTCAAATCCTCCAGTATTAAAGTGTGTGTGTGTGTGTGTGTGTAGTAAGAGGAATTTCTGAGTGTTAACTAAGTAATAAATACCTACCTATTCACAATAACCAGCAGGAAGAAAATTTAAAGCCTTAGGAAAAAAATATTTTTCATCTTCTCAACCTACTATCTTCTGAATTATTTTTTTTTTCATCATGAAAAAGACATTTAAAAATACTGGTCTCAGCTCTGCACATCTTGTTTGGGGATTAGGCGTCTTTTAAAACCATGAATTCTGGTCCAAGGTCTTAAAAAAAAAACATCACTTCATCTCCTGGGTCTTGATTTCTTCACATTACATTACAGAGGTGGTCTACGACTACGCTAAGATCCTCCAAGTTCCAAATGCTCCAACCACCTGAGGTAAATGAGCATTTTATAGGGGAAGAAATTTCCTGGACTTAAAAATTAACCATGCCACCCATTGAACAAAAGTAGTGAGGATGACACACTCTCAAAGAAATATTTTCATTTTCCTTCAGCACTTCTTGTCAGCACTTGGTTGTTCACTGGTCTCTGTCTCTTAAGAGGTTCATTCTCCCCTCAGCTGTCCAGAGTGCAGAGACCATATCCTGGACTCTTTATACTCCATTATAATAGTGTGTATTAAATGCAATAATATTTACAGTTTTGAATGAATGAATCTTGTTAATAGTTCATATATTTGCAAGAATATCAAGTGATTCTGAGGGAGCATGTGCAATTGGTGAAAGTGGTTTGGTGTCAATGATTTTTTTTTAAGATTTTCTTTATTATTTTTAGAGAGAGGGGTAGGGAGAGAGGCAAAGAGAGAGAGACATCAATGTATGGTTGCCTTTCACCTGCCTCCAGCTACGGATTTGGCTGGAGACCTGGCTTGCAACCTGGTTATGTGCTCTGGCTGGGGAATCGAAACTCCCCTGCCACACACACACACACACACACACACACACAATTTGGGTTCGCAGGCCAGTGCCTTATCCACTGTACCACCAGCCAGGGCTTCAATGATTCTTAAATTAATCGAAGATTAAACTTGGTGCAGAATTAAGAAGCAGGACAGGAAGCAGAAGGCAATGACTGTGAGTACTCTCAGGCCAGTGATCTTGGTCTTGGCATTCCATCAAGAGTTTCTTACTCAACATTTACTCTGAACTGACTACCTTTACAACAAAATGGGAAACTATAAAGCAGAAGAAAATTTGAGAAATAACATTGAGAGAAACAGCTGGCAGGCATTCAGGGTTTTAATCCAGTCCCCAGTACAGTTTAATAATATGTGCCAAGTGGGTATTCAAAAATAGTCATAATAGCGATAGATGATAATGATCAGCAGTACTTAGGGTGCAGGGGAAGAATTAGGCTTTCATGCCTTCTGTACTGTTTTTAGCTCTGTCTCCAACTTGCTTCATCTCTCAGGGCTAATGATGTGGCCATCTGTGCTTCTAGTTTCCCCGTCTGCAAAATAGAGATCATATCATTTCCTACAGAAAGTCTGTGGGCTGTGCTTTAATATCCTCTGATGAAACATCATATATAAATACAAAACAGGCAGTGAGAAGCCAAATGCTGCCAAGGAAGTAAAGTTTAAGGCAGAATATCATAAATTCAAATTATTCCCTGGCTGGTGGCACAATGGATAAGGTGCCAGACTGTGAACCCAAAGGTCACTGGTTCTATTCCCCAGCCAGGGCACATAACCAGGTTGTGAGCCAGGTCTCCAGCCAGGTCCATAGCTGGAGGCAGGTGAAAGGCAACCATACATTGATGTCTCTTTCACTCTCTGCCTCTCTCCCTACCCCTCTTTCTATAAATAATAAATCAAATCTTTTGTAAAAAGTTTTTTAAATTAAAAAAAATTTTAATTAAAATTAAGTAAGACCTTCAAAACAATATTCGAATGACTTGAAGTAATTAATGCAACGGTACTTTATTGAATTCACTTTTTTCCTTTTTTTTTTTTTTGCATTTACTATAGATATATCTAAGTAGATAGACACATAAATAATAAATTCCAGCATATTTTAATGCACTAAACTCAATGTTTTATACATATTTATCTAAAATATTATGTTAGATGAGTTCTAAATTAATTTCTGAAAACTAGCATTAATTAAATTAAATTTACTCATAAAATAGGAGTAATTCTTAGAAGTGCTTTAATACACAAAAAAATAAATATTTCTTCTTGGTTATTGAGAAAATATGGGAGAAAAATAGAATTCAGAACAGCCTATAATTGCCAAACCAAAGGAATTATCTGAATAACTTGACATCAGTTGAGCACATCAGCAGATTACTCTGAGCCTGAAAGCTGAACATTGCTTTGTTTTCTCAATTCCCTTTAGTTATACATGTTTCTTGTTTTTTCTGATGGTGCACAATTTAGAAACATTGTAAAGTTAATTTGTATTTTTTCTACACGTGTAGATTGCTTTAAAATAGAACAAAGCGCTAAAATAAGATAAACAAAAACAGTCCCAGAGACAAGGACCTGCAACCATTTCAGCTCTCTCTTTTGGCATGCACATACCTTCACATTCTAATTAATATTTGTATTCTACTTTCTTGTGTATTATCCATTTTGGGTATAATTTGATTACAGCCTATTATAGTAGATGAGCCTATTGTTCTCTTGCACAAATATTCCCTCAACTTCTCTTCTTTCTTCCTCCTCTACCATATCATTATAATTTTTTAATTAAATCAACATTTCATGTTTAGATTAATATACCCATGCCAAAGTTACCACCCCTGAAAATTATGCTCTATTATTAATTATCTTTTCTTTTTAATCTTTCACTTCTCCTAAAGTTAGTATAGCCTTATTGTTTCCTTCATTTAGTTCTTCTTATACCCATTGGTAACTCTTCCCATCTCTCCCAAAGACCTCTCTGTACCAAGTCAAGTAATCCATCAATTACACTCTTTGCTAGGAGACATCCCTCCTAAAGGAATTTCTATCTCTTTTTCTCTAGACTGGTTGCTTTCTAGGCCTACTCCCGGCCATCTTGGGATTTCCTTCCACTTTTATCCCAGGAGTTTCCTTGGCCCATATCCTAAATGAATTTCCTGTTTCTTGGACCTTCACATCTTCCTCTTACATGCTTTTTTTTGTTTGTTTTTTTTTAATCTTTATGGGTGCTTTATTTAAATGGTTGGCGATCTGAAAAGACAGTGGGTTTGCCTCTTTCGTGATTTATACTCTCATCTTATTGAAGCACAACATCCAGTAGCTTCATCAGATTAAAAAGACAATATAATTGCAAAGAAATGACAGCTTTCATACGTACACATGTCTCAAGTCACACTGCTCCAGTATGGACTGTGGACCTTCACACCTGGTACAACTATCATCATAAGATCTCCCTTCACTGTGACACTGAGATTTCCTCTATTACGCTCCTGTGTTACATGCCCAGTTTCCATTCTTTGACCTTTTTTGTTTGTTTAGAAAATATTTAATGGCTTATTTTCTTAAATATATTTATTATAATATTACAATTGTCCCAATTTTTCTTCCTTTGCCCTTCTCTACTAGTACCCTCCATTCCTTCTGATAATCCCCACCCCTAGTTCATGTCCATAGAATGTGCATATAAGTTCTTTGGCTTCACCATTTCATGTACTATTCTTAACATCCCCCTGTCTATTCTGTATCTACCAATTTGTACTTCTTAAGTCCTGCATCTGTTCCCCCATTCTCCTCCTTCCTCATCCTGATAACCCTCCAAATAATCTCCATATCTAAGGTTCCATTTCTTTTCTGCTTGTTTGTTTAGTTTGTTTTTTAGATATGATTGTTAATAGTTGTGAATTTATTGTCACTTTAATGTTCATAGTTTGGATCCTCTTTTCCTTAAATAAGTCCTGTTAACATTTCATAGTGGCAATGAACTCCTTTAGCTTTACCTTGTCTGGGAAGCACTTTATCTGCCCTTCCATTCTAAATGACAGCTTTACTGGATAGAGTAATCTAGGTTAGAGGTCCTTGTTTTTCATCACTTTAAATACTTTTGCCAGTCCCTTCTTGCCTGCAAAGTTTCCTTTGAGAAATCAGCTGATAGTCTTATGGGAACCTCTTTGTAGGTAACTCTCTGCTTTTCTCTTGCTGATTTTAAGGTTCTATCTTTATCTTTAATCTTTGGCATTTTAATTATGATGTGTCCTGGTGTGATCCTGTTTGTGTCCACCTTGTTTGGAACTCTGTGTTTCCTGGATTTGTATATCAATTTCCTTCACCAAATTAGAGAAGTTTCCTTTGTTTTTCCAAATAACTTCTCAATTTCTTGCTCTTCTCCTTCTCCTTCCAGCACCCCTATGATTTGAATGTTGGTATGTGTGAAATTTCCCAGAAGCTCCTCACCCTATCTTCATTTGTTTTGGATTCTTTCTTTTGCTTGCTGTTCTGACTAAATGATTTTTTCTTCCTTATGTTCCAAGCCATTGATATGTTTCTTGACTTCATCCACTCCACTGTTGATTCCCTGTATTTTTAAAATTTCATCTAGTTAAGCTTCATTTCTACCTGAGTCTTTATGATGTTTAAGTACCCAATTAGTTCCTTTACCATCCTAATAACCAGTATTTTGAACTCTGTAGTTGATAGATTGCTTATCTTTATTTTGTTCTGTTCTTTTATTTGGGCCATACTTTTGTCCCCTCATTTTGGCACCCTCCCTGTGTTTGTTTATATGTATTAGGTGAGCTGCTTAGCAGCTGGCCTATTGTAAAAAAGTGTACCAGTAAGTTGGATGAGGCCGATCCATAGGTAATTGCCAGGGCAGGGCAGCCCACGTGAACCAAGTCGATGGGAGTCTCAGATATGATGTTGCCACTCTGTGGCTCTCTGTGGGAAGAGGGCTCAGGAAATGGAGAACGGCTGCTGCCTGACCTCTGGAGTTTTGTCTGGGATGAAGGTGTCCCCCAGCACTCTCTCTGATGCCAGATACTTCAGTGTGCCCCAATATGCTACTGGTACCCTTCCACCTGCTGCCCTGGTGCCAAAGCTCAGGGAGTAAGTCTATATAAGTCCTAAGTCTGTTGCAGGCCTAAGAATTTCTCAGTTTCTTCTGCTATCCAGCCCTCACTGCTTTTTATAGCCAAAAGTTATTGGAACTTATCTTCCTGGCATTAGAACCCTGAGCTGGGTGGTCTGGTGTGGGTCTGGGATCCTTCACTCCTAATTTTCATCCTCCACACATAGGTTTGGGACCAACTGATCTGCATCTTCATGCCTCCATATCTCTGCCCTTCCTACCCATCTGGATGAATGTGACTTCTTTAATTCCTTGGTTGTTGGACTTCCATACAGCTTGATTTTCTGGTGATTCCAAGTGATAGTTGCTTTATAGTTTAATTGTCATTTTTGCTGTGGTTGTGTGAGGTGAGCTGTGTTTACCTACATCTCCATCTTGACCAGAAGTTCAATGGTTACTTTTAGTAAAAGTGTAGGAGAGTTAAGTTTTTTGAGAACTGTATGCTTGAAAATAGATTTATTCCACCTTCATATTTGACTAATAATTTGCCTCAGTATAAAATTCTAGACTGGAAATAATTTTCCTTTCAAATGTTGAAGGTATTGTTCTATTACCTAATAGCTTCTAGTGTTGTTGGGAAGTTCAAGGCCATTCTGATTGCTCATCATTAGCATGTGACCTGTTTTTAATCTCTGAAAAATTGTAGAAACTTCGTTTTCCCTGGTGTTTGAAATTTTATGATGATATGGACCTATTTTCATCCATTTTGTTGGTACTCAATGGCCCCTTTCAATGTAAAACCTTTCATTCTTCAGTTCCAGGATATTCATCAAGAACATGTCACCTTATCTCTCTACTCTGCTATCCTCCTTGCCTCCTTCACTCCAAAGATCATTCCCTTCATGGTTGTGTCTTGATTCATTGTAGACTCTGAACTTAGCAGGTGTACTTAATTGACAGAAACTTCTTTTCTTGTTCCTTAACTATAGCCCAGGCACATCCTATCACTCTCTGGTCACTTTTAGGTATGAAAAAGTCTTCACTATGGTTCCTAATAATATTCTTTCTTTCTCCTAACTCAAGCTTAACTTGTAGCCCAAGGAACTAACCATGGGAAGGACAAGCTTCATTTCCCCCTCTACATCACTGTTTTCTCTTTCAGGTTTCCCTCTTCCTCCCAGAGAGGTTGGAAGGAAGGGGGAAAGATGAAATATCTTCTACTTGAATGGTGCCTCCATTGTCCTCTCATTAAGTACTTGTAGAGAATCTCTAGAAAACTGGCATGTGGCCCTCACTGTGTACTCCTCCAGCAAGAGATACAGCACTGATGTGACCACATTCAACCCCCTTCAGTATCCACCCATAGCCTCCTTCCACATTGGTCAGTGGTCAGCTTTCAAGTAAAGATTCTGTGGTGCCTACTTGACACTGAGGAAAATCTCTTATTCTCGCCATACCAAATGATAAGTGTGCAGAACTCCTCCTGTCTTTGGCCTTCCAGCTCTCTCAACTTCTTTCCCATACTTCAAAATTCACAGAGGGCAGGTCATCGAGTTCACCTCTTAAGCAAAAATCCAACTGAGGAAAAGAAGATCAGGCTTTTTTCACCAAAAAGTTATGCTAGACAACCCTCTTTAAATTCCTTCTGTTTTCTATATATATAGATAGATATAGATATAGCCTGGATATGTACTGGGGACAGGGCAGAGAGGGTGAGAAAGCAGAGCTCATTTTGCTGCTAGTCTTAATCGTATAAAGGTGAGAATTTTAAACACTTCTTAGTCCGTAGTCATGGGAGTTCAGCCACAATTTCAGGACATCAGAGAAGTCTATTGAGCATTTTGTTTTATACATGAGATGACCAGTAGAACAATACTGGTCTACATTGTCCTAATTCATCTCTAGCAGGAGCACTGCACTGCTGAACCATTCATGAAATATAAATTCTTCCTTCAACCTGATACATCAGCTCAGAAGACACGCCCATCCCCAGACCCATAAAAGTCACCAGGGGACTTTTAGCTGTTCTTAAATACATGTATTTAAGAATAATCTTCACAGTGACAAAATGTATTAGCCTTTCTTTCCCAAAATCAATTCCCGGTGTACCAGTGAAAATTTTGGTCAAAATTTTAGGTAGTCTCCCTTTGAACGCAGTTACAATTTTCTGAGTTTCTCCAGAGCTGTAGCCATTGTTTCATTTCTTTTTAAAACTGGGTAGAGGCTTCCAGTCAAGATGGCAGTGTAGGCTAACGTGGTACTAAAATCCTCCCGCAACCACATGAAAACTGCAACTAAACTACAAAACCACCAGCATTCAGCCTGAAACATAGCTGAATGGAAATCCTAAAACCAAGGACTTAAGCCACATGGAGACTGAGCCGGCAGACTAGCAACATAGCTGAGTCTCTGTCAATCTGGCTCACTCTGTTCTCCCAGATCTGGTGACTCTGAGGCTCTGCCCCACTCAATTTGTGGGCACATCCAAGCTATTTCCAGTGGCTTTTCCATATAAATGGCTCCCTTGCCTCATGCTTCAGACTCTCCTAAAGTCTCTCAAATAAAGCAGCATCTGGCTTCGGTGTACCCTGTACCTCTTACAAGTGGCCCCAGTCCCAACACTAGGAACAGCCAGTCTTGGTTCACAGCTTGCTCCTGGGCACCTCCAAGCCCAGCACAAGTAGCTGCCATCTGAAGGTGGCCCAGGCAAGGCACAGGAGGTGGCTGACCTTGCACCTCCTGGGAGGCCCCAGAACTAATGCTCAGTTAACAGCTTCAGACCACATGGGATGACAACCCTATCACCTCCACAAGCAGCACATTCAAGGAGTGGACTCGGCAAATACCAAAGTCCCACTGAAGCAAGCTCAGCTCCTGCAAAGCTGCTCCTCTGCTGTAGTAGCAGCCCTGGGGGTCAATCCCCTCCAGTGATGCCAACAGCAACAAAGTCTCCGCCACAACTGGACAGTGCATGCAGCCCACACGGGCAGACCGGAGCACCCAGCCCAGGTGTCTGGGGAGGCTGTGCCAGTGGAACCTACAAAACTATGCAAGCCCACTCTACCAAATCTGGGAGACATAGCAGCTGTATCTAATACACAGAAACAAACAGGGAAGCAGCCAAAATGCAGAGACAAATAAAGAGGTCATAAATGGAAAAAAAAAAAGCAAGAGAAATCTGCAGGGGGAAAAATGAAATAATATGAAAGCAAGAAAAATACCAGATACAGAGTTTAAAACAACAGTTATAAGGATACTCAAGGAACTTAGTGAGAATCTCAACAGTGTGCAAAAGGATCTAGAAATCAAAAAGAACCAGTCAGAAATGAAGGACACACTAACAGATATTAAGAATAATTGACAGGGAATCAATAGTAGAGTCAATGAAACTGAGAATCAAATTAGTGGTTTGGAATATAAGGAAACAAAAAACACTCAGAACAACAAAAAGAAAAAATAATCCAAAAAAAAAAAAAAAATGAAGCTAGTGTAAGGAGCCTGTGGGACAACTTCAAACATACCAACATTGACATCATGGGGGTGCCAAAAGTAGACAGAAACCGAAAACCCATTTGAAAAAATGACAGAATGCTTCCCTAACCTTGTGAAGGAAATAGACAACCAAGTCTAGGAAGTACAAAAGAGTCCCAAACATGAACACAAGAGGCCCACACAGAGACACATCATAATTAAAATGCAAATGGTTAAAGACAAAAAGAGAATCCTAAAAGTAGCAAGAGAATAGCAGTTACCTACAAGGGAGCCCCCATAAGACTGTCAGCTTATTTCTCAACAGAAAATTTGCAAGCAAGAAGTACTCAAAGTGATGAAAAGCAAGGACCTACAAACCAAGATTACTCTACCCATCAAAGCTATCATTTAGAATTAAAGTACATATAAAGAGCTTCCCAGACATGAAAAAGTTATAGGAGTTCATCACCACCAAGCCAGTATTAATTACAGGGAATGTTTAAAGGGTCTTCTTGAAGAAGAAAAAAGATTTTTTAAAAATGAACAATACAATGGCAATAAATACAATCTGCCAACAATTGAATCTAAGAACGAAATAAATGAAAAAGCAGAACAGAAACAGACTCATAGATACAAAGAACATTGTGATGGAAGGGGAATTGAGGAGGTGAATAAAAAGGTGACGGTATTAAGAAATACAAATTGGTTGTTACAGAATAGTCATGGGGATATAAAGTACAACATAGGGAATATAGTCAATACAATTCTAGCCCTACCTGATGTGGCTCAGTGGGTTGAGTACCAACCTGAAAACTGAAAGATCACCAGTTCAATTCCCAGTTAGGGCACATGCCTGGGTGGTACGCCAGGTCCCCAATTGGGGGCAAATGAGAGGCAACCAATCGATGTATCTCTGGTGCATTGATGTTTCTCTCCTTCTTTCTCCCTCCCCTCCCCTCTCTCTAAAATAATCAATAAAATCTTTAAGAAATACTATTGTAATTACTACATATGATTTCAAATGGGTACGAGATTTATTAGGATGATCAGTAAGTTATATAAGGCCTAATCACTGAGATGCAGACCTGAAACTAGTATAATATTGTATGTCAACTGTAATTGTAAAAGAAAAAGTAATAAAAAAGAAAAACAGGCAAATAAATAAATAATAAGACTGGCTGAAGTCCTAGTATGTATTCTTTCAGAACTGCATTTTGGAAGAAAGGCATACCTCTAATACTGGCCTTTTACATTTCATACACCTAGATTAGAGTTTCCTCTGAGAGTAACAGACAGAAGGCCAGAGTTTAATTCTATATGGACCTTAGAATAGTATAAAACAAAACCTGTTTACACTACATTTCTTCCATGAAAAAGAAAAAATGCAACGGGGAAATAAGGATTTTGCTAGGGGAAAAGCAACATAAACTATAAAAGTTTTTGTATGTAGAATAATAATAATAGGATATGGAAGCCTAAAATTTCAGTTGACAGGGAATTTAAAGCCTAACTCCCCAATCAACATTAGAATTCAAACTAATTACTTCAATCCAAAAATTCAGTATTATGGCTGTTATTATTACTGCTCAGTTTTCATTTTGAGATGATGGGATAACAGAAATAATCTCAAACGTTCAAGGTTTCCTTCTGTCTCACAGTATCCCACGGCGTTGTGGGGCAGGCATGTGGAAGTATCTGTCCTCAGTGTTACTGACATGATCATCTCTTGCCCCATTTGATCCAGCAACCATCCTTCCTGTCCACCTGAACCTTTGGGCTTGGAACTTTCTTTTTCTTTCAAGACACTCATGTGAATAATGTTGAGCCAGCTTGTGGGATCCTGAACTCACTGCCGGACTTTACCCTGGGGCTCCACAAGCTGGGGGCATATACAGGTTCCCTCTGCAATTAAACACATCTTTGTTTCACTGTATCCTGAGGTTTTGCCTGGGATGCATTAGGGCCCCTTTATCAGAAGGTACAGGTGTCTGTAGTCTCATCACTTACCTCTGGCTTCTCACCTCTCAACTGTCTTCAATTCCAGGGAAGTTTTTCTGGCGGGAGATGGTCCCATCCTCCTCAAAGCATCTCAAACCTCTGGCTAACCCAAGGTTTCTCAGCCTTGGTACTGTTGATATTTTGGACCAGATCATTCTGAATGGTAGAGGACTGCTTTGTAAGTTGCCAGATGTTTAGCAGCATCCCTGGCTTTTACCCACTGGATGCCCTAGCATCTCCCAATTTTTGACAGTCATTACCAAATATCCACTGGGCGTACCCCAAGGGTCCCATTTGTTCTGTTAAAACCCAGGCTTTGATGCACAACTGGAAACAACTCACAGGCCATTTGTTTCTTGGAGATAATGACTGCCTTCCCTTACCGCTTCCCCGAGGTAATGCATGTGAATGTGAAGAACAAGGCAAAGGAGGGAAGGGAAATGAGATGCACCAGGGAATTTGGTAAATAATTCAAAGGCATTATCCCATGTACGTTGTCTTTTCTCACCTGTTGCCTTAAAATGTACACCACGTCATTCCAGTACCTCCTTTGTGTGTATATTACCTTTTGCACGTAGAATGCAATGAACAAGCGTATGGAAAGAAATGTAAGAGGCAGACAGAAGTTTAATCACTAAATTCTGATCAATACAACAAAGAAGATTCTTCGTACCCAACACGTGTCTGAGATACCTAAAGAGGTTCATGTAAAACAATCCTGAAGATTATAGTTTCAGTTTTATGAAGGCTCCAGGCCTTTACTCTGCATATTTACCAACTTATCACCTTGATACAAATTGGGGGTGGGGGACATTGGTCAAACCTGAGGCTAAGAGGAGATATTTTAGTTTCTAAAACCATGTATGAAGAATCTAGATCATTTCCATTTCTTTTAAAAGCATCAAGCTCACACAAACAGGCTTTCGATGCCACCCTGAGCATTAGTACTGATTTCAATTGCTGTTTTATTCACATATTCTCAGGTCATTAACCACCAATCATTTTTCTTTTGGCTACAGAACTTGACAAGAGCACAAGAGGTTGATACAAACCTGCTAAATGTTTACAACTATTTGGGGAAGGACATTAAGCACTTTGCTATCATGTTATTTACATGTTATGTTGCTACCTTGGTAGGCTACGATACATGAAAGCATTAACCCTTCCCCTCCCCCGAAATGCAGCCTAAAATAAGCTTTTTTCCTGAGAGCCACAGCTGCAGCACACAGCGACAGCTGCGCGCCACGCCTCCCCACCCTGGCGCAGGGCTGCCAAGAGCTCTGAACTCCCAGAACGTCAATGAAGATGAAGCAGCCTTTCCCCTCTCCGGTCAAACTTGTGCCTGACCTCCAGGCACATCAAGTGATTAACTTAACAGTTCCTTTTCCATGGATGGGACCACTTTCATTTGTGTATCTGCCCTTAGTGATCCCATTCACCTATTACTTCACCATCATAGTAAATTATGCTCACTCATATTCAGTCTGCCTCGTAGGTTTATAGCACAGTTGAACGTTAACATCCCCTCCCCTTTCTTCAAACTGAGAATTGTTTGGTTAAGAAATATTCTGACTTAGTTATTTTTTTTTCTTGAGGGATTCAAACAGTCCTTTGGCACAGTGTACTGCTTCAAATGGTCATTATAAATATTAATATTCCAAAGAAGCCCCCTAACCACATGTTTTTTTAAACACAGCATATAAGCACTAACATTGATAGAGCTTTACTTTGTGCCAGGTATCATGTTAAAACAAATCATCCCGTTTGATCCTCACTAGTATCTCATGAGGTGTATGTAGTATGGTCTCACTTGGACTGCCCTGAAAGCAGAGCTCGACAAAGACTTTAGTGGTACTGTTTTGGGGAGGTGCCCACTGAAGGCATGGATGAGGGCTAGAGAAACCCAGACAGGGAAAGAAGAGGAAGTCAATAAAAAGGATTCATTCTTGGGACATCATTGTGGGCAACAGGGACTTCATTCTGCTTGACCTCCTGAGATGTGGACAAATGCCTCTCACAGGAGGGAGGGACATTTACCCAGTGCTTCCCATGCCCCACAGATGAAGGGTTACCCAGGAGCTAGGGAACTTTCACAGGGCAGAAAGCAAAGAAGCTAGGCCTCGGGTACTCAGGGAAGACAGTGGATGTAGCTAGCAATGGCCTACTGAAGAAATTACTCAAATCAGAAGTGACATATGTGAGCTGGGGCCAAAGACTTCTGACACAGTGATGATCCTCCCCATTTACAGATAGAAGACCAAGATACATAGAGGTTCAAGGTTATAAGGTTGGTCAGCAGTAGAACCAGGTCTCAAACATGGGCCATTTGGCTTCAAAGCCCATGGTCCTAACCATGTGCTATCAACCCCACCACGTGAGGGAGGATGACGGTTGCCCGCCACTCTCCCCTGGAGAGGGAGCAGTCTTCCCACCAATTCAATTTGGAACCCATGTTTGTGACATTCATTTACATATTGCATTTTCTCCTTTGGGAATTCCTTTTTAACAATACAAAAATACACTACTGCAATGCTGCATCCGTATTTATGGTGAAAATGCATACCTTTCATCTGAAATCAAGTAGGAAAAACCAAAACAAAAAACGCAAAGCTCATACAATGGTTTCTGAGTTCGGCAACTGCTTTTCAATTTTTTTATTAAAATGTAATTCTTCAAAGAGAATAGAAATACACTGGCAATGACTGCTACAAGTCAACCATCTGCTTCAAACATACAGAAGAAACACCTACCAAATTCTGCCTCATCAGAATTTATTAAATTGTACACATGATTATCAGAACACCACCAAACTGGCTCCATGAGACATATTCTTCTAAAGCAGACAGTTCTCTGACAGATTATGTATGTTTCCCCTTGATGAAATTTGTAACAATTGTGAAGGTTTTGAAAGATAAGCTTGAAGGGCCATTTATGACCTACGAGGGCAAGAAAGAAGCTAGAAGTGGCATGCACAGAGGGCCTGGGAGGAAAGAGGCGCCAGGGAAGGATGTAGCAGCCCCCAGTTTCTGCTGTAAACACACAACCCTTTGAGGAGGAGACAAAATACGGAGGAAGGGTCTTGGGGTTCACATTCAGGAATTATAAGACATCACAGCCAGGAAAAGACAGGAAAGGGAGACTCCTCACATATAGTCTGAGCTTCCTCCAAGGGACAAGGACCAGTGTGGTTAAAGGAAAGGATACATAGGGACCAGGCCTTCAGGTGTGGAAGTGTGCAGTAGAAGGCCTACTTCCCTTCAAGCTTGTGCAAGGCACTGGATGGGCTCCCTTACTTACTAGAAACAAAAATAAAACCCCCTAACGAGAAGAGCAGTACTGGCACTTGATTTGCACTCAGTAAGAGTAAATTGTCATCTATGGTTTGAATTCAGCCTGGTACATTACACAGAGTGGCCTCCAATTGTCTGACAGCCCTCAGGGTCTAATCACTTGAGGACTCTGTCCTCCCTCTTCTAGCCACTCTGGCTCTGGCTAAAACTTCGTTAGGAAAGAAGTGGAGAGCTCACCTGGGCTACAGTTGCCTTGGAATTCTTTCTTCCTGTTCTGTTCCGCCTCTGTGTCCAAAATGAACAGAGAACCACAGTTGCACAGACTGAAAATGAGGCCGGCCAGCCTGTGTCTGAAGTCCTCCTCAGAAGATAGCCATTTTTGTCAGCATTTTCCTGCTCTTTTGGGCAGAATCACTTTTCCTAATCAGGTCATGTTTAGCTTGATGTTGTTGGGGGACTCACTTTACAATAACTTTGTGTTTTAAAATTACCTCTGGCCCTGGCTGGTAGCACAGTGGATAAGGTGCCGGCCTGCGAACCCAAAGGTCGCAGGTTTGATTCCCCAGTCAGGGCACATAACCAGGTTGCAAGCCAGGTCTCCAGTCAGGTCCGTAGCTGGAGGCAGGTGAAAAGCAACCATACATTGATGTCTCTCTCCCTCTCTGCCTCTTTCCCTTCCCCTCTTTCTGAAAATGGTGAAATAAAAATCTTTAAAATAAATAAATAAATAAATAAATAAAATTACCTCTGAATTCCAAGTTTGCACGAGATCATCTTTTTCAATCTAATTGACTCCTCATGACTGCTACTTAGCACCTTTCAGGTGAGATCAAGTGGGAAGAGAAAAGACTAGTGTCTTTTCAGTCTTCCCCTTCCACCTCTAAGTTCCTCTCTCAGTTGGTGAAAAAACAAAACATAATTTAAGAGGGAAAGGCATAGTAAGGAGCTTGCAGTGTTTTCCAACCAAAACTGCAGACCTGTCTTTTCGGAGGCCTTAGGGATGCCCGCACAAAGTCAGGATAATCATGGAGAGAACACCTTCCTTACCAGCAGGCACATTATTCCCTTGCCTGTCAAATGAGGGCAGAAGAGTTGTTCCCTACCCATAACCCAGTGAAAGGGATGGCAAGCACCAGGAGAACCTGCCAGACATGTGAAAAGTATCAAAAGCAAGCTTTTATCTTCCCTAAAGATACAGAACAATGTTAAGCATTTTTAATATATTTATCATATTTAAGTCCATCACATAGGCATTTTCTTTGGGGCCACACCACTCCACAGTTATCTTGGGGTTCCTCTGGAGTGGTCCTGTTCCTTTTGAGCTCATCAATCAGGAATGTCAAACTCATTTTCACCAGGGGCCACATCAGCTTCAAAGGGCCGAATGTAATGTCAGGACTGTATGTACAACTGTAACTACTCCTCAACAGTTAAGCGAGATGGGTAGAAACAAGGAGCCAAGCCAGATAAAACAAGGTGCAGAGCTGGATTCGGTGCGCGGGCCTTGTGTTTGCCACCTGTGTCACAGATGCTATTCTCTCCATGAATTTTCTACTAGACCCACAGAATTGGGGATCCCTAGAGAACAAACATGGGGTGCCAAACCAAAGACCCAGTCCACAATGCCCAGCATTTGTCGCCACAGAGAGGAACATGGGCTTTACTAAGGACATGGATCACTGAGATATATATATACATATACTCCCTCAGTAAAGAAGACGCTTGCTTTTGTGTCAGTTTCTCTCATTCAGAAGCAGTTGGCCCAGACAAGGAGAGTCAACCCATCCCAGGCTGGAATGAGATCACACAAGTCACAGGGCCAGAGTGAAGGGCAGGCCAGAGTGGAGAAGCTCCCTGCCACTTCCAAAGATTTTTAACCATTCCTAGGAATCTACCTTTGGGAAAATGCTCACTTTATTGTTTCTGCTCATCTTCCGCTCCACCCTGCCTACCTTGGGCATCTTTGTCTGGATCAGTTCCTCTGGGGTGTTACCCAAGGGGGGAAGCAGCCGTTTTTTGCTGTTTCGGGTCTCAGAGAGCCACTGGGGAGGCAACTCAAAAGGCCCAAAACCAAACTGCAGGGAATACTTGCCAGCGAATGTCTCAGGTCTCACAGGGGCTGCTGGTGCCACCCGGGAAATAGAGTCCACTGTGCCAGAGGATGGCACAGCGGGTGCAAACAGCGGCCCCTGCTCTCCCTCTGAGCAGGTGCTCAGTAACTCCTTGGCCTGGAGGTCAACAGAGCCAGCACACTTGGCTTCACTCTGTTCCTCATCCTCCGCGGGCTTAAAGATCTGCTGCTGCCCGATGTGGAACA
The DNA here is from genome assembly GCA_004026585.1 of Noctilio leporinus. NCBI lineage: Eukaryota > Metazoa > Chordata > Mammalia > Chiroptera > Noctilionidae > Noctilio > Noctilio leporinus. The sequence goes on from PVIW01000020.1 coordinate 732,384, forward strand.
TCTCCAGGAGCTGGCTTCCTGAGCGCATGCTGGGCTCCAGGCTGGCCTCGGCCAGCCCGCTCCCTGTACTCACCACATTACGGCGACTGTACCGGTGGTGCAGCTGTACCAGGGTCCCTACCAAGCACTTGCGAACAGATTTGTTCACAGTAAGAAAGAGCACAGGGTTCGCTAGCAGAGAGACTTTGGGCAGCCAAATGGCAGTGAGCAGCAAGAAGACGGACGTGTCAGGGACATTGAGCACAGTCTGGTAGACAACCAAGGTAGCGTAGGGAACGCTACACAAGATGAAGACCATCACCATGGACAGCAGGGTGGCATGCAGCTCAGCCTCCCGCTGGGAGGCATAGGGGATGGAGATGGTGTTCTGTGGGGTCCGCAAGGCTGCTATGATGACCTTCTTCTTCTGGCTGGCACTCAGGGCCCGTCGAATCAGTATCAAGAAGAGGAAGACTACAGCCACAGGCACAATGACTGTGGTGATGTTATAGATCAGAACGTATATCAGGTGGCCCAAGGAGTTACTCCAAACTTCAGTGCAGGTGGACATGGCATAGATGTCTGCCACGTTGGTCACTGCAAACACTGGAACACTGGCCACCACTGCATGAGCCCAGATGTATATCACCAGTTCACGGGACTTGGCATCAGATATTTTTCTCTCCAGCGGATAGAGAACTGAGTAGTACCTGCAAAATGCACATGCAATATTCATTTCACAGGATACACTTTAAATTAGGGAGATCTTTATCACCCAAAGTAGGAGAGATGGGAAACAGGGTCCAGTTCTTTTATTCTGCCTAAGAGGGAACCACTGGGGGAATTAGGTAGCCAGACCTTAAGTTTTGATGACTTCGTTGTACAGTTCATAACTAGCTTTATAATTATTGCTACTAGAATAAATCCCAAAAAGTGCTCTCAATATAAAGGATGCCTCTATCTGCTGTAAAAAAAATTTCTATTTTTCAATTTAACGGTGATTTGTAAAAAATTTTACATGAACCAGAGAAGATGTAGGGTGAATTTCAAAGCCACTAACAGAAAAAATTTATCTGCACACATTTCCAAAGCAGTACATGTATGGATAGATTAACTTTGCAGCTGCCCAAGGCAGAACCCAATATGAAAGACAGACTCTTAACAAAGTCCTTCAACAAAATCTACTGGCAAAAATTATGCCTGACTGCCCTGGCCAGTGTGGCTCAGTTGGTTGGGGCATCATCTCATAACCGAAAGATTATGGGTTCGATGCCTGGTCAGGGCATAAACCTAGGTTTCAGGTTCAATCCCTCATCCCCCTTCCCAGATGCTACCATCCTGGGTCCAGGTGTATATGGGAGGCAACCAATTGATGCTTCTCTCTCAAATGAGTGTTTCTCTCTCTCCCTTCTTTTCTCTCTCTCTGAACGCAATGAAAAAAAAAAAAAAAGTCCTCAGTTCAGGATTTTTGAAAAAGTGTTTTTAATTATGCCCGATGAATAGTTATTGTTCCAATGATAATCACTTAGTAGTAACCCTAAAAGCAATTAATAGGCAAAAAATGATTGCATGATAAAACTTTTTTCCTTCAAACTTAACTTGATTATTCTATAACCACCTAATCAAAATTCCAAAAGCCCTTGTTTCCCTATCAGCAATGATTTGGTACATATCAGCAGTTCTTTAGGCCCCAGGGCTGCCACTAGTCATCAGAGATACAGTGATTATAAGAGATTAACTCTGCCCACTTCACTGCAGTCAGCTAATGTTGGAGTCACCTTACAACCCTATTAACATTCATTCACAAGGATTTCTGAGCACCACCTATGTGCCAGGCACTGGGTTACAGAGAAGAAAAGACATACAAGAATATTTCTGAAGTTAACGGAGAAAAAGGCATGCAAACAAACAATTATAAATGAAGAGACGATGGCTCTATTAAAGGTATGCACAAAGGAGGTATGGAAAAGGGAGCACCTGGGAAAATGTCAAGAGAAGGTGATGCTGCAGTGGAGTCTGGCAGGGGACAAGCTGGGAGAAAATGTTCCAGCGGAGGGAGACACGATGCAAACACAGCAAGACCATGGATGATCAGAGATGTAAGGAGCACAATGTGTTCTAGACCTCTTTCTGGGAGGGGGAAAAAGAAGAAAAAAAAAGACATACATTATGCATGCTTTCAATTTTATTCCTCTGAATGTAGATAAAGTTTTCTAACCACAGCTCTGTAAAACCAATGTGATGGCCTGGCACCCACACATGAATACATGTTCGGTCCACCACCTCTGATTCCTATTTGCTAAATGGCTGGAATAAACCCAGGCTTCTGGTCATTTTGCTTCTGTTGTATGCTGGTAAAAAGACTGCAACACAAGCACACAGGCTCATTATAAATTATTTTGTTAGGGTGTACATCTCTAGAAAATAATGCAGGCAGTGGAGGGCCTCCCAATTTACTTGCTGACTCAGTGCCGTGAAACAAGTATCTGAGAAAGAAGTAAGAGAAAGGACTGTTTTCCTTTCATCTTTCTTCACACCATACTTCAACTTACGAGTAACTGTATCTCTGAATAATAAAAATAAAAACCTACCGGCCTTATTTCTCTACTAAAAGGACTGGTTTACCCTTAAAAATAATGGCAAATAAAAGGCCCTGGCTGGTAGCACAGTGGATAAGGCGCCGGCCTGCGAACCCAAAGGTCGCAGGTTCAATTCCCCAGCCAGGGCACATGACAAGGATGCAAAACAGGTCTCCAGTCAGGTCTATGGCTGGAAGCAGGTGAAAAGCAACCATACATTGATGTCTCTCTCCCTCTCTACCTCTCTCTCTTCCCATCTTTCTAAAAATAATTAAATAAAATCTTTAAAAAAAAAAAAGGCAAATATACAGATTTTTCTGGTGGAAAGAAAATAAGAATTTCTTACTGTTTTGTTAGCATATTTTCCTCTCTAAAATGGCCTAGAAATAACTAACTGTCATTATTGCATTGGTCCCAGATATAATGGAAAAGTGTTCAAAATAATGTTCCCCCTCTTGTGGAATCCTATTCTTTAAAAATTTTCAGGACTCATATTATCATGAGTCACAACAGCCACAAAATGAAAACAACGCAACTGTCCATAAGCTTGTAAATAAACAAAAAAATTGTACTATAGCCATATCATGAACTATTATTCAGCAATGAAAAAAGAAGGAAGTAAGTTGTTATGAGAGTAAATCCTAAGAGTTCTCCTTACAAATTTTAAAAATCCTTTTTATTGTATCTATGAGAGGTTGTATGTTAATTAAATTTGTGGCAATCATTCCACAATGTATATAAGTCCTTTATGCTATTCACCTTAAACTTATACAGGGCTGTATGTAAATTATATCTCAACAAAACTAGAAGAAAAAAAGGAATGAAGTACTGATACATGCCACCACATAAATGAGCCTCAAAGACATTATGCTGCGTTAATGGAGCCAGATATAAAAGAACACATGTTGTATGATTCCACTCACATGAAATGTCCAAGAATAGCAAACATACAGAGATACAAAGTAGTGGTTGCCTAGGTCTGGGGGTGAGAATGGAGAGTGAATGTGATGAGCAGGAAGCTTCTTTTTAGGGTAATAAATTGGCTCTAAAGTTCAATTGTGGTGATGGCTATACAACTCTATAAAGATACTAAAATTCATTGACTTGTACACTTAAAATGGGTGAATTATGTGATACATAAGCTATATCTCAATAAAATGGTTTTTTTTTAACTTTCAGAAAAGAAAAATCCACAATGCGAACTGAAGACTTAAGCCCTCACTAAGCAGGTAGTACAAGGGGTAACTAAAAGGACGCTTGTTATAAACACAGGGTGATTCAACACAAAACTTGTTAGGATGTAATCTGACTTTCCATTCGGACTTTTTACTGCTGTAGTCCAGTGCTGTGCAATGGCTCGTTTCAGATATTCAAAGGCCTCTTGTGGAGTATGGAAAAGACATGCAAAGTTACTGCAAAGCAGGCATGACAAACTGGCATCATATGATGCACATTCAGCTGGTTGAAGGGATTTTAGTGGTCCATGTAATATTTTTGAAAGCAAATTAATTGCAAACACTTAAAATTGATACAATTCTAAGGCCCTGGCTAGTGGCAAAGTGGATAAGGCACCAGCCTGTGAACCCGAAGGTCGCTGGCCACTGGTTTGATTCCCAGCCAGGGCACATAATCAGGTTGCAAGCTAGGCCTCCAGCCAGGTCCCCAGCTGGAGGCAGGTGAAAGGCAACCATACATTGATGTCTCTTTCCCTCTCTGCCTCTCTCCCTTCCCTTTCTCTAAAAATAATAAATAAAATCTTTTTTTTTAATGATAGAAATCTAGATTTCTGATTTCTCTTCAAAGTAAATAGAAAGTCCTGCTCATTAAATATAGATAGTCACAAAGCAACTATTTGTTGCATCTGCTAAGTGGCTGATCCCAATGAACATGAATGCAGGCAACAACCCCAGCTGGGCCCGTGTCACTTGCCTAGTCTGCCTCTGTGGATGGCGAGTTTCTAGTGAAAAAATTCCAAAGAGCCAGAGTGGCTCACAGCAAGATCTGATGATAAAATGATTGCAGACAATATATTTAAGCAAGAATGTGCCCATCAGAAGCAAAGCCTACAGAAAGAGAGGCAACTATTGGTGCAACCTATCCAGGCACAGGCCACAAACAATTCATTTAATTCTCCTTACTGCTGAGGAAACTGAGGCTCAAAAAGTTAAGCTATTTCGCCCAAAGCCACCCACCCAGCAAGCAATGTAGGTAGACTTCTGGCTCCAGAGGCCCCTCTCTTAAGCCAACAACTTCTCCTAGTAAACAAGGGCTTTGTGTGACAGTGTCCTTCCATGTAGAAGATTCTAGGCAGCTAATGAAATCAGGGTTCCAGGCCTGAGAAGCTAAAGTGATTCCATAAACGAGTTCTGCAATCCATACCCTCACTGGGTATTACATATGCTTTGAATGGACAAAATGTTTACAAATTTCAAAATCATTTAAAATGCAGTTAACATTACCATAAGGTATGAAGTCAGAAGAACCAGCATTATCCCTTCACCAATTGTTCCTCTCTGCAAATCTTGAAATCAAAATTTCTTGTGAACACAAAATACTTTTCCTTTCTTGTTTGTATATTTAATTCCATTCTCTAAAATGTATCATTATCTCAAATGTATTCAGACATGCTAGCACCAAAAGGAAAAAGGCAGGAAAGCTGTTGATTATTGAGATCTTTACAGTTTGATACATTTGGTCAAATTATGTATGACAGTAGTAGTTAAGATGTATGATTCATTTCCAAATGAACATCCTCTTAAAGAGGTTGGAAAGAAAACAACCACCATCACAATATAAGGCCTTGGAAATAAATCCTCCAAAGGAATTCCGGTATTATCTGGCCAGGTCCAACTGGATTACCTAATCATGTGTTAAATAACCACTGAATTGTTCCCTTGTTCTGCCAGAAAGCCCTAATTGTGGAGCCAATCAATCAAATAAGCCAATCTACTGCACACTGCAACACACATACGCCCAATCCCAACCAAGCTGAAGCTATACCATGATCCAGGACCTCTGCCCCAGCATTCTTGTGATGTGACCCCCAGTGTCACATCTTTTCTCAATGGTCCTATTTTCTGTAACTGCTGTTAAATCAACCTGTCCTTTGCGAGGTATCTGTTTTTGGCAATTCTTTCTTTTCCTGTTGACCACAAGCTGACTGAAAAGTGGAAATAATGACTATTTCCCATTTGCTTTGTGACGCCAGTATTTCAATACACTTAAAAGAAAATTGAGTCCCTGGCTATTTACTCTTACCTGTCCAAGGCAATGGCAGGGAAGCTAAGGATAGTCACAGAGCAGAAGACTTTGTGCAAAAATTTGACGACCTTGCAGAAGAGCATGGTGTAGATCCACCAGCAACAGTGAGGACTTGTGCTGAGGATGATGTCAAAGGGCACGCAGACCAGGCTGGCACAAATCCCTGAGCAGGCCAGGTTTTTAATGAACCTGTTGGTGACAGATTTGAACACGGTTGTGCGGCAAGTTGACCATAACACCATGAAGTTTCCTGGCCAGATATGCAAAATAAATAAATAAAAAGAAGGAAGACAAAAGAAAAAGGAAATACAGGTTAAAAATGATTGAAAACTACATGTCAGAGTTGATTTCAAAGGATTTCATTTAAACAATGTTATATTGTCCACTTACGTGAAATTATTAAACCATCTCAAAAAGTCTAGAAGAATTTTCAGTGGCGAGTTTTGTTACTTAATTTAGGCATATCCTGTTGTTGCCCTTCATAGCTCTTATGATAATTATTAGTATGTTTACTAATTAGTGTCATGATGCCAATTCAGTCCCCTCTGTGTGTAAACAATTTGTTCGGCATTACTTCATCTCAGGCAGTCTACCCTCATCAGCTGGCAAGTGGCTTCCACATTGCCAAGCTGTGCAACAGAAATAGGATGCAGGCTACAACTGCAATTTTAAACTTTCTAGTCATCATATTTTAAAAAAATTAAAACCAGCTGAAATTATAATCCTGTATTTTATTCAACCCAAATCCCAAGTATTATCATTTCAACATGTAATCACTACTTTAAAAAGTGGTAATGAAATAGTTCTCATTCCTGCTTTTGTACTTAGTCTTTGAGACCTGGTGCGCATTTTTTAATTGAAATATAATTGACATATACCGTTGCATTGGTTTTAGGTGTCCATGGTGTGCATTTTGTTTTATTCTTACAGCACATTTAAATTTTCACTAGTCACATTTCAAGTGCTCAACTGGCCACATGCAGCCAGTGGCTACTATATTCAGGACTGTGCTGTTCTAGTCCTTTAACAGAAATGACACATTTGACTAAGTCTCTTTGAGTATTCTCCTCTCCTGGCTTTTAGAGACCTACAGTCCCCGGGGTTTTCCTCCTATCTTCCCACCTCTCCCTTGTCCTGGCCACTCCTTTCTTTATCAAGCCCTATTTATCTTCTCTCTGCAATCTCTTCCTAGATTAGATTATCTATCTAGATAATCTACTGAAATGCTGGAGACTCTTGTCCCAAACCAGGCCCCTCCTCTCAACTCCAGACTCCTATTTCCAACTAAACATCTGACTCCCCACCTCTCTCAATGTGTTATGCCTCCCCTTGGTCCTCAACAGCCTAGGTGATCTAGGTGTCTACCCGCCTAATCTCACTCCTCTCTTCTTCCCCTGGCACACTGGGCACCAGCCACCCTGGTCTCTTTTCCCTTTAAAGAGGACTGGGGTTGATCTTATCTCAGTGCCTTTGCACAAGTTTCTAATACTGACTAACATGCTCCTTATATGTCTGGTTTCTTCTTAATCTAAGTCTTAATGTAACTGACCCCTCAAAGAGGCCTTACAAAATGGAATACTACATAGCAGAAAAAAGGAAGGAACCTTTTGTGACAGCATGGATGGAACTGGAGAGTATTATGCTTAGTGGGCTAAGCCAGGTGGCAAAAGACAAATACCATATGCTCTCACCTAAAACAGGAGACTAATGAATAAACAAGCAGACAAGCAGAAACGAGAGACATGGAGTGGGGTGGGGGGGCAGAATAACGGTGACCAGAAAGGAGGGTGGTAGAGGGAGGAAGAGAGGTGGGGAGAGAAAGGGTAGAGTTTAGAGGAGGAGCTAAGGTGAAAGATCCATGGACATTAACAAGGAGGTGGGGATTGACTGTGGGAGAGGGGAAGGGAGAGTAGGGAAGAGCAATGGGGGAAAAATTTAACAACTGTAATACAACAATAAATCAATTTTTTAGAAGATTTAAAAAAAGAGGACCTTCTCTAACCATCTTTTTATTTTAAATACTCACTGCTCCTCCATTATAGTGTATGATAGTATTTTGCTGTGGCCTTTATAGCTCTAATCATAATGATTAATTTATTTGTTTCCCCTCCATTTCATTAGAATAAAAACCATAAATCTTATTCACTATTATAACTCCCCTGCCTTGCTCAGTGTCTGACACAAAATAGGCATTCTATAAATATTTGTTGAATAAATGAATTTGTCAGATAAGGGGCCAAACAGTAATCAAAAGTCCCTACAGTAAGATGGCCTGGCCCTCTTTTGTAGTAGGGACGTCATGTGAGGATATTGTAAGTCAGTAGTTTCCCAAACCTTACTGAGAATCAGAATTACTATATCACACATTCTGAATCACAGTTAATAGGTATGCACCTGGAAACCTGCATTTGTAGCAAGCACCCCGGATACAGTTGGGCAGTTGGTCCCCAGACTAAAGTTTCACAAACACCTTCTCTAGAGAGAATTTATACCATCACCACCCACCACCCTCAAGGATCTCAGGGACCAAGTTTTCAAGTATGCAGAGCAGTCTACTCTATTGGTGGAGGTTTTACCTGGTGAGGGAGTCAGGCCCATTCAGCCCATCAGTCATGACCCAAGGACACTGCTACCTCCTGTGCGCATGCTCAGAGAATGCCCTCCCATGAGCTGATCCAACAGCTCAGCCTCACTCCAAAAAACAGGAATGTCGCCAGGGGAGGAGACATCAGGATTCAAGACTATAGCTAGTCACTGAAAGGAATTGCCTCAGTACTATCAATGGTCTCTCTTCAAACATAATCTTCTATAGCTACCTCTTATCTGCCTGACAAAGTAGAAAAAAATAGCCACTGTATTTAGGTAACTAGGCCGGCTGTTTCCAGGAAATTTTCTGCCAAACTTTCCTTACACAAATCTTACTAAGATGAAACCAGCTGTGTGAATACAGACATACACACATTTATTCAGTGGAAGAACTGTTTATACTAATACTACCACCTCTGGCCCTGTCAAGCTTTCCTGTCACCAAGGTGATAGAGTGAGAAGTAAAAATGTATTTGAACCTCTGTTGACTTGGGGAATTCTCTTTCCTAGCTTTTGCCAATGAAACAAAAATTAGAATCTAGCTGAAGCATCTTCCCTCACATCAGTTTACATACAGGACTTAAAATTCTGGTAACCATCTAAAAGTAAAATAGCTTACTTAAATTAATCTGTCATGAGGAGTATGTACATGTCATAGTATCTCCAGTTGTCAAAATCAGGGGTGTCTCCAGTCCACCGGGGAACTTCCCATCAAGACAGTCTTTCTTCGCTATAAATCAAGACTCATAAGCATTTCTTTTCTTTATTCACTGTCAGTCTCTGTAGTTTGGTAGGTTGTGCTGAACAAAACATTTTGAGTATCCAAACAAACAGGAAAATTCATTACAAAGGAAGGGACCAGTGTGGGTCAGGGTCTCTCCTGCACATAGCAGATTCTGTTGAAACTTAAAGCAACTTCCATTCTTGCCCTCATAATCTACTCTCCTAACTTCTGCTCCCCCTCTATTAAGTCAGGCATACTTTTTAATTGCTTTTTTTTTAAATCATACATTTTATTAGTCTGTCCACACTTATGAACAAGTAAATTTGTTTTCATAAGGAATTATTGAACTACCCGAGACCCCTATACTCACATCTCCACCTATTTATAAAACTAGACGGCACCTAGAGTCTAATCCCTTTCACTATTAAGAACCTGAAGATACTGACTTCCAGTCAAAATGGGGGTGTAGGTTAACATGGCTTGCCTCTTTGCACAACCAGAGCAAAAATTACAACTAAGTTACAAAACAACTATCACCAAGCATCAAGAACCTGAAGCTAAAGAAAACTATGTTCGATACATTCTCTAAAACACCCCTGTCTCTCCTCACTTAATAAAAGGGCTCATTTGACCCTAAGAAGCTGAATTAGACACACATATCTAGAGAGGAGCACCCACACTAAATATCTGATTGGCCACCCATAAAAAAAGGAAAAGATATGTGCCTGTACATACACATATAAACATATGAGCATGCACACAAAATATACACATAAGAAAGATGATCATGTCTGATCATTTAATCTCACTAGCACTTTATATTCTCCTTAGTTTTATAAGGCACTAAGGATAACTCAGTATATAGTTTAAGTAACACAGTATATATACAGTATACTGTATACATATAGTATAGTTTATGCAACCTCAAGATATGTTTTATTTTTTAGATTATGTTCTAAATCGTCTACTCTCCCTTAGAAATGATTAAGGCTCTTCCCATTCCTTCCTCCCTTTACATTCCCATTGTGCTCTCTACTGCTGGATTCCATGACAATAATCATGTCAGAGCTGTAGACAGGGCAGCCCAGTTAGTGCCCATGCACAGCACACAACACCAAAAGGGGAATAAGAGGGAGAGAGTGATGGCATGAGCACACATCTGTTCTCTTGGAACTGCTATTACTCTATCATTCCTCGTAACCTAAAATACGAATAAACATTTCTCTTTACACAGTATACTTGACATTCCAAGATGCATAATTCTGAAGACAGAGACATTTTAATTAACAACAAATCACAGATTGTATCTGACAGACCTTGAGGAACTAACCAAGCACATTTTTTTCCAACTAAATTTGCCTGTGGAAAAACAACATGTGGCTGTTATTTATTTATTTTTTCAAATTGGTCATAGTCTTTGCATCTTTGAGAGCAACAATCCTGGTGTGGTATATTAAAAAGACTAATAACCAAAATAAAACATTCCAAAAGTGCCTTGGAAAATCATGTGCTTTTGAGAATCCTCCTGAGAAAACAGGCACACTACCCTTAAAAATTGCCAGCTTCCCCAGAAACTTAAAGCACTTTTTAAAAAATTTATGGCCATGCTTTGACAGAAAAGTAAACATACATCCCAAAACATTCCAAAAAGTGAAATTTGAAAAAGCAAAAGCATATTACATAATAAGGAAAATCCTAAAAACTCAAACTGTGCCAAGAGGGAGTCCAAAGTGAACTAACAAGAATTAAAAAGACTACACAGGACTTGTATACTCAGCAAACACCACATACTACAAGAGGAAAGTTCAAGCAAGTTAGATAATACCAATTCCATACCAGAAGAAATAAAACAGAACACTGCTTTGTGCAGAATGGAATTCTAAATTTCTTCTTCGCTTTAGTTTGCAACAAAAAAATAACCAAGAACAAGGTTAAATGAACATTAAAAAATGCTTTTAATTAATTTGCCAGATAACAATAGGAATGACTTTTAGCCTACTATATCCTCACCAAGGATATATTTATTGATTTGAGAGAAAGGAAGAGGGACAAGGGGAGAGAGAGACAGACAGAAATATCGATCAATTGTTTCCACAAATACCCCAACCAGGGATTGAACCTGAAACCTAGGTATGTGCCCTGACTGGGAATCAAACTTGCAAGCATTTGGTATATGCAAGGACCCTCCAGCCAACTAAGCCACCTGACCAGGGCTAGTCTACCTATGTCTTTATATTTAAAGTGGCTTTCTTATAGACGGGGTATAGTTGGCTTTTGCTAACTGATCTGATGATCTCTATCATTTAATTGGTATATTTAGATCACTTACATTTCATGTAATTACCGATATGGCTGAGTAAAGTACCATCTTGTTAGTTGCTTTATATTTGTCCCATCTGTTTTTTGTTCCTTTTTCCTCTTTCTCATAATTTTGGATTATTTTTAGAATTCTGTTCTATAGCCACTATTGGTCTATTAGTTATACTTTTTAAATTTGTTATTGGTTTCCCTGTGATAACTACATACATCTTTAATTACTCACAGTCTACTTTCAACAGCAAGCTGGTGCCATATCTGACTCCATTAACCTGGCTAACACTGTCTGACATACCCTTGGAGACCCCCAGAAACTCTGACCCAGCCAATTTACAGGCCCATACAAGCTGCTTTTCCATGTGAATGGCTGAGCTTGGCTCATGCTTCACAACTTCCAAGATCCTAACAAACAAGCAATACTAACTTCAGTGAGCCCCAGGCCAAGCACTAGAAGCAGCCAGCCTAAGTTCATAGCTTGGCTCCACTTGGGAATCTCCAAGCTCAGCACTAGTAGCAGCATCTCAGATTGCTTTATAGCCCAGGCAGGGTGACCCTGTGCAAAAAACAAGCGGGGGTCTGACCTTGGCCTGCACCACCTGGGAAACTCCAGGGTCAGTGAACAACTACAGACCATGCTAGAGCACCACCACCCTACCCCTACACAACACATCCTCCACGGAAGGCAGACATTGGTGGTCAGTGGTCACAGACAATCCTTGCAGCTGACTGGCCTACATAAATCCCTCCCATTGGTCTGCCAACAGCAACCAAGACTTAACTATAAGAGGAGGGTGTGCTCCGCTGACATGAAGGACACACCTCGAGTACCTAGCTTGGGTGACAGGGGAGGCTGTACCACTGGACCCTATATAGGACACCTACTATATTAGACCAAACTACCAAGACATGGAGCCAAAGCAGCTCTGCCTAATGCATAGAAACAAATACAAGGAGGTTGCCAAAATGAGGAGACAAAGAAACATGGCCCAAATGAAAGAGCAGATCAAAACTCCAGAAAAAGAGCTAAACAAAATGGAGATAAGCAATCTATCAGACACAAAGTTCAAAACACTGGTTATAAGGAGGCTCAAGGAACTTAGTGAGGACCTCATCAGCGTAAAAAAGATCCAGTCAGAAACGAAGGATACAATAATTAAAATAAATAACAATTTACAGGGAAACAACAGTAGAGTACATAAAGACGAGATCCAACTCAATGATACGGAACATAAGGAAGAGAAAAACAACCAAACAAAACAAGAAGAAAAAAGAATCCAAAAAAATCAGGACAGTGTAAGCAGCCTCTGGGACAACTTCAAGAGGCCCAACACTCACATCATAGGGGTGCCAGGAGGAAGAGAAAAAGCTAAAAATTGGAAGTCTATCTGATAAAAGAATGAAAGAAAACTTCCTTGAATTGGTGAAGGAAATAAACATACAAGTCCAGGAAGCACAGAGAGTACCAAACAAGATGGATGGAAAGAGGCCCACTCCAAGACACATCGTAACTAAAATGCCAAAGGCTAAAGGTAAAGAGAATGTTAAAACAGCAAGAGCAAAGTATTTAATTATCTACAGGGGAGTTCCCACAAGACTGTCTGCTGCTTCCTCAAAAGAAACTTTGCAGTCTAGAAGAGATTGGCAAGAAACACTCAAAATCATGAAAAGCTGGGACCTACAGCCAAGACTGCTCTACCCAGCAAAGATACAATTTAGAATCTAAGGGCAGATAAAGAACTTCCCATATAAGAAAAAAACTAAAGGAGTTTATCATCACCAAACCATTATTATATGAAATGTTAAAGGGGCTTATTTAAGGGAAAAAAGATAAAAACTATGAACAATAAAATGGCAAGAAATACAAATCAGCAATTGAATCTAAAAAACAAAGTAAGCAAAGAAGAACAGAGACAGACTTGTGGATACGGAAAGTGTTTTGATGGCTGCCACACTGGAGGGGTTGTGGGGGAATGGGTGAAGAGGTTAGGAGACTAAGAAGTACAAATGGGTAGTTACAGAATAGCTACTTCCTTTTCATTTTGCTGATGTTTTCTTTCACTGAGCAAAAATTTTTAATTTGATGTAGTCCCATTTGTTTATTTTTTGCTTTAATTCCCTTGCCCTAGGAGATACATCAGTGAAAATACTGCTCTGTGGGTTATCTGACATTCTCCTGCCTATGTTTTCTTCTAGGACTTTTATGGTGTCACAGCTTATGTTTAAGTCCTTAACCCATCTTGAGTTTATTCTGGTGTATGGTGTAAGGTGGTGTTCTAGTTTCATTTTTTTGCATGTCCCTGTTCAGTTCTCCCAGCACCATTTGTTGAAAAAGCTATTTGCACTCCATTTAATGCTCCTGTCCCATTATCAAATATTAATTGACCGTAGACACCTGGGTTCATTTCTGGGCTCTCTAGTCTGTTCCACTAATCTATATGCCTGTTCTTATGCCAGTACCAGACTGTTTTGATTACAGTGGTCTTGTAATATAGTTTAATATCAGGTATTGTGATTCCTCCTACTTTGTTCTTTCTCAAGATGCCTGTGGCTATTCATGATCATTTTTGGCTCCATAAAATTTTTTAAAGTATTTTTTCTAGATCTGTAAAATATGTCATTGATATTTCAATAGAGATTGTGTTGAATCTATAGATTGCTCTGGGTAGTATGGTCATTTTTTTTTTTTTATTTAATTTTATTGTTGTATTATTACATCCATCCCCTTTTCCTTCCCTCTGTCCCCTTTCCAGTATGGTCATTTTAATGATGTTAATTCTTCATATCCATGAACATGGTATGTGCTTCCATTTATTTGTATCTTCCCTGATTTCTTTCTTCAGTGTTCTATAGTTTTCCAAGTATAGGTCTTTTACCTCCTTCTTTACCCCTAAGTAAATGGGATATTTTCCCTAGCTTCTATCTCTGATATTTCGTTGTTGTTGTACACAAACACCTTCAATTTCTGAATATTGACTTTGTATCCAGCTATTTTGCCAAATTCACTTATTAGGTCAAATAGTATTTTGGTGAAGTCTATAGAGTTTTCTATGTACACTATCATGTCATCTGCAATTAATGACAGTTTCACTTCCTCCTTTCCAATTTGGATGCCTTTGATCCCCTTTACTTGTCTGATTGCTGTGGCTAAACTTCCAAAACTATGTTGGGTGGAAGTGGAGAGAGTGGACACCCTTGTCTTGTTCCTGATTTTAAGCAGAAGGCTTTTAGCTTTTGCCCATAGAGTATAATGTTGGATGCAGGTTTTTCCTATATGGCCTTTATTATGTTGAGGTATGATCCCTCTAGTCCCACCTTGCTGAGTATTTTTATCATAAATAAGTGCTGTACTTTATCAAATGCTTTTTCAGCATCTATTGATATGATTATATGGTTTTTGTCTTTCATTTTGTTTATGGGGTATATTATGTTTATTGATTTGTAAATGTTGTATCATCCCTCCATCTCTGGGATAATTTCTACTTGATCATGGTGTATGATCTTTTAAATATATTGCTGGATCCAGTTTGCCAATATTTTATTGAGGATTTTAGCATCTATGTTCATCAGCAATATTGGCCTATAGTTTACTTTCTTTGTTTTGTGTTGGCCTGGTTTTGGGATTAAAATAATACTGGCCTCATAGAAAGAGTTTGGGAGCCTTCCCTCTTCTTGGATTTTTTTGGAATTGGTTGAGAAGAATAGGAGTTAGTTTTTCCCTAAATGTTTGGTAAAATTTGCCTATGGAACATTCCTGTCCAGGGCTTTTGTGCACTGGGAAATTTTTTATTACTGCTTCAACTTTCCTAGTTGTTACTGGTTTATGCAAGTTTCAGCTTCTTCTCAATTCAGTTTTGGAAAGTTATATGTTTCTACAAATTAGTCCATTTCACCCTGGTTATCAAACTTCTTATCATATAGTTTCTTGTCATAAAGTTGTAATTTCTTACAATCCTTTGTAACTCTGTGGTATTGGTTGTGATTTCTCCTCCTTCATTTCTAATTTTATTTATTTGGGTCCTCTCTCTTTTTTCTTGATGACTGTGGTTAAAGCCTTGTCAATCTTTATTTTTTCAAAGAACCAGCTCCTGGATTTATTTATCCTTTGAATTGTTCTTTTTGTCTCTACGTCATTTAATTCTTCTCTGATCTTGATTATTTCCTTCCTTTTACTAGCTCTGGGCTGTGTTGTCAGTTCTCCAGTTCTTACAAGATGTAGGGTTAGGTTATTTATTTGAGATTTTCTTACCTTTTCAGGTAGGCCTGTATTGCTATGAACTTCCCTCTCATGACTGCCTTCGCTGTGTCCCATAGGTTTTGGGCTGTTGTGTATTCATTTTCATTTATTTCTGGGAACTTTCTGATTTCTTCCTTGAGCTCGTTGTTAACCCATTCATTGTTTAATAAGATGTTATTCAGTTTCCGTAAACTTGAATGATTTTGGGTTTTTCCTTGAAGTTGATTTCTAGTTTCAAGCCACTGTGATCCGAGAAGATGCTTGATATAATTTCAATTTTCTTGAATTTGTGGAGGCTTGTTTTGTGTTCTACCATGTGATCTATCTTTAAAATGTGCCATGTGCACTTGAAAAGAACGTGTACTTTGTTTCTTTGAGTTAAAAATTCTGTATATATCAATTAAGTCCATCTGATCTAGAGTGTTGTTCAAGGCCACAATATTCTTGGTGTTTCTTTGCTTAGAAGATCTGTCCACTGTTGACAATGGGATGTTAAAATCCCCTACTGCAAATATGTTGCAGATGATATCATTCTTTAAGTCCTAAAGATTTTCCTCATATATTTAGGTGCTCCAGTGTTGGGTGCTTATATATTTACAAGGATTCTATCTTTTTAATGGATTGTTCCCTTTAGTATTATAAAATGTCCTTCTTTGTCTCTTTTTATGGCCTTTGTTGTGAAATCTATTTTGTCTGATATAAGTATTGCTACCCCAGCTTTTCTTTCATGTCTGTTTGCTTGAAATATTTTTTCCATTCCTTCACTTTCAATCTGTTTAGATCTTTTCTTCTGAGGTGGGGCTCTTAAAGACAGTATATATGTGAGTCATATTTTCTTATCTATTCAGCTACCCTGTGTCTTTTGGTTGATGCATTTAATCCATTTACATTTAAGGTTATTATTAATAAGTACTTATTCATTGTCATTTTTTCCTTTTGTACCTATGTCCCTCTCTGTCTCTCTCTGTTTCTTCATCTTCTTAAAGCAGGCCTTTTAGCATCTCTTGTGATGCTGGTTTGGTGGAGATGTATTCTTTTTTTTTTTTTTTTTTTTAGATTTTATTTACTATTTCCAGAAAGAGAAGAAGGGACAGAGGCAGAGAGGGAGAGAAACATCAATGTACAGCTGCCTTTCACCTGTCTCCAGCTAAGGACCTGGCTGGAGAACTGGCTTGCAACCTAGTTATGTGCCCTGACTGGGGAATCAAACCAGTCACCTTTGGGTTTGCAGGCCAGTGCCTATCCACTGAGCCACCAGCCAGGGCTCTGGAGATGTATTCTTTTAGCTTTCATTTGTCCAGGATACTCCTTATTTCACCTTCCATTTTGAATGAGAGCCTTGCTGGGTAGAGTAGCCCTGATTGTAGGCCTTTGTTTTTCATTGCTTGGAATATTTTTTCCCACCCCCTTCTGGCTTGTAGTGTTTGTGTTAAGAAATCACCTGATAGTCTTATAGGAGCTCCCTTATATGTTATTAGCTGTTTCTCACTGCTTTTAGGGTTCTCTCTTTGTCTTTGTAATTTGCCATTTTAATTATGATGTGTCTTGGTGTGGGTCTGTTTGAGTTCACCTTCATTGGGATTCTCTGTGCTTCCTGGACTTGGGTAATCTTTTCTCTCACCAAATTCAGTAAGTTTTCTGTCATTGTTTTTTCAAATGGGTTTTCTATTCCTTGCTCCTCTTCCTCTCTTTTGGTATTCCTATGATACAGATATTATTACATTTCACATTTTCCTGCAGCTCTATTAACACCTCTTCATTCTTTTACAGTCTTTTTTCATTTTGTTGCAGTGTTTGACCCTCTAAATTTAAAGGTCAAATCCATGTTTTCCTCCAAGACCTGAAATCTGCCACCCAAGCAAAACCCTCAAAAGGAACTCCCTTTCTTAAGAGTGGGAGAGAGAATAAGGGAGAGAGAGATGAAGGAAAGAAAAGAGGGGAATAAAGAACTCAATGTAGAGACAGCAAATGGTGCCTGGAAGATTCAAACAATGACACTAGTAATTAAGCTCTGAATATGGGAATATGGTACACCAGCATTAAAGCTGAGTTTCAAACTACAGACTTCCAAAAGAAAGTTTAAATAGTTTTTTAAAAGATTCTTATTCTGATTTAATTTTTAAATCTTTCTTAATATATGCAGGTAAATTTCCCAGCCACCCAGAGAATCAAACACTAGTTAGCTTGTAGTAGAGCCTTTTCGCCACTGGTATCAGAATTAAGGCCATCAACAAGAATTTGGGGAGGGGAGAACCAGCTTGTAGCCAGAGAGTTATGCCTTGTGGTTTTCAATACAATTTGCTCTTCCTCTCAGTCTAAAAATTTGAGCCTCTTCCTCACTAATGAAGTGTCACTTTACTGTAACTCTAGCTAAGCTAATCACTATTTAACATGAGAAAGCTATGTTATTTTAGTTACAATTAATTTTATTCCAGAAGATTTTATGAAATGATACAGGAAATCCAAATTAAGTTGGAATTGAATAAGCAGGAAGAAGCCATGTACTAAGCTTATTAAAATTCATGGTAGGCCCTTGCTGGTGGCTCAGTGAATAAAGCGCTGGCCTGTGAACCCAAAGGTCACTGGTTTGATTCCCAGCCAGGGCACATAACCAGGTTGCAAGCCAGGTCTCCAGCCAGGTCCGTAACTGGAGGCAGGTGAAAGGCAACCATACATTGACATCTCTCTCCCTCTCTCCCTTCCCCTCTCTCTAAAACTAATAAATAAAATCTTAAAATTAATTAATTAAAATTCATGGTGAATTTCACATAATTACTTTGAATGAAAAGCAGCTTATGAAATATACATTCCCAACCTAACCTCTGACAGTTTCTCCTTAGAGTACTTGTTCCCAATGAATAATTTAGTTAAATATTAATGGAATTCACTTTTGTAATATGTAAGAATATGTAAGAAGATTCCAATAATAGTGTCAGGCCACAGCACCTCACAATCCTGTTCATGACGCCAGTTGTCAGGTCCCATGGCCTTGGGTGCAGGACCAGTAAGTAGTGATGGCAAGGAGGCCTCTTTTCTAGTGGCAAAGAAGGAAGTATGAGGAGCCTTCAGGAAGGTTTGCATGCTTTATTGCAAGCGGCAAGCTAACGACCGCACGGCTGGGCAGCTAAGGGTGTCAGCATGCTCACATTCGGTTGACCCACTCCTGTCACTGCTGCACTTAGGTTAACAACCACAGCGTCTGGGCGTCTCTATACCCACTTCCCTGCTTCCACGCAGCTGGGCGCTGGAGGGTGTCAGCATTGCCTTGCACAGTTTTTCCACTCCTCCCCAACAGCAGTGTGCAGAGCTTACAGCAAGAGCAGTCTTACATAAACTTTGGAACAAAGGAGGCTCTATGTCCAAGAGTTACATTTGGAGCTGACATTAGCCTGCTCAGAGTTGCTAAGTTGGTCATCTCCAAGGCCCAGTGTTCCAAAGGCTCTGGGAACAAGATTAGCTTCAAGGCTATCACCCCAGCTGACCCAGAGGAAGGTCCAGCCATACAGAAACCAAGAAATTCCTCTGGACTTTCAAATAGCCTCTTCCAATCAAGCCACACAAAAGATTTTAGGTGGGTTCACAACAAATGCATGCATGTTTTAGCAACAGTGGTATCCCCAAAGGCAAACTGTATACCACAGTCTGGACAAAAAAATCCCAAATAACCTTAGCTCTCTCATGGAAGTCACAAAGCCCCTGAAATTAGCTCAATCCCACACATCTCTTAACAAACACGGCCAGATACACACATATGCACAAGGTAAAAGATAAAGAGTCTGAAGTTGCTGACTCTCCTTTCTTTGACTACTCAATTTTTTCTTTAAAAACTAGATTTTCATAGCTTCACAAGATACCTTCCTCTCTACTCTTACATTAAGTCCATTAACCCCCCTGAAAGTTTCATTATTCTCTGAAAAGTTACAACCATCTCACTAAGAGGTCCTTCCTCTATTTAACTGTTCATGTGATCTTTGAAGGTGGGGTCCTTATCTTCTGTACCATTTCTAACTGCATTTGGCCTAGAGGGATATTCCTCCCCTAAAATACTTTAAATCATGAAGCCTGAAAAGAACCTTACCCAAAAAATTCTATTGACTGGCATGAGCACCATAGGTTTATATCTAGGGATTGCTTCATAAATACCTAAATAAATCAATAAACAAGAGCTTGAAGTTTGATATTACTTGATAAGAATTATCAGAATTGGTTTTTTTTGTGTACTCAATTTCGTAGGTACATCTACTGATGGAAACTGTCTTTGATCAACAACCTGAATGTCTACTACCTCCCCATTGCCAACACAGTGTCAGAGCAGCTTGGGAAAGATGCACTCAGCAATGATCCATCATGCTATACTGCAATAAGTCCAGTGAACTTACACAGAACACTCACATACTCCATTACCCTACTCCCTCTGTTCCAGTAACCATAATTAGGCAGTCTGAAAGGGAAAATTATGTTGGAAGTATTTTCAAAGAACACAAAGGTAAGATAACTAGAGGTCTAAGAAAGGAAAGTGAACCCAATCCTGCTTCAGTCTATGGGAACCCAGACCCAGCATAGCAGATGCAAGATAGAGGAATAAGATTTTGGAAAGAGGAGTCTCTTACTCCTTATAATCTGGCACAATCTGACAGTGACATTAATTAATAGCTGAAAATTTCATTTCTGTCCCTTTAGCTGAGCTGGCAACGAGAGGCAAGAGAAAGGGGAGAGGCTGGAGCGTGAGGAACAAGGAATGGTATTCTAATTCTTCTAACAGATTTCGGGCCCCCTCCCACTACTGGGGAGGTTAAATTTGCTCTAGAGGAGACCTTCCATGCTTCCTTCACCACTTCCTTCACCACTAGGCCAGCAACAGAAGGTGTTTGCAGAATGAGGAGCTGGGACTAGGAGAGCCAAAGTAGCAGATGGGATACCAGCTGGAGGCAGCCAGATCCAGGACAGGGCCAAAGACAGATGGCCAAGGCAGGAAAAGCTATGGGAAGAAGTGACGGATCTGAAAGTCACTGCAAAGTTGAGAACAGAACACAGAGGCATTAAAAAGATGAGTTACTGTTCAAAGCCCATCAGGGCCAACTGACAAGAAAGTGAAATAAATGCTCAGATAAAATATTGGGTTGGCCAAAAAGTCTGTTTAGTTTTTTCCGTAAAATGCAACACACATTTTTCATTTACACCAATAACTATTGGTTTGGATATTTCGAGCATGTTGGCTATCTTCACTATTGCCTTCTAGTGGGTAGAGGCCAGGGGTGCTGCCAAACATTGTCCAGTGCATAAGACAGCCCCACGGCAAAGAATTATTTGGCCAAAATGTCAATAGTAGCAAGAAACTTTGCAAATCACTTTTGATATATTTGATCAGTCACAGCATCTTCTCCATATACTGCACAAACATTTTTTTGTTTCAGTTGCATTTTTACCTTTGCTGAAATAATAAAGCATAATACAGTGAAAATGTTGCTATTTTCTTCACCTTCAATATTAAAATGGCCGCACAAATATTCACCAATTTTGATGTTTAATTTTTATTTTTAATTTTTATTGTTGTTGTATTACATCCATTGCCTTTTTGCTCCCCTCCGTCCCCCTCCCCACCCTACCCCCCAAATCAATCCCACCTGTTGTTGTCCATGTCCATGGTTCCTTTATACTAGGTTCTTGTCTAAGCTGCTCCCCTTTCCTGCCTCTGCCTCCCCCCTCCCCCCAACCCCTTTTTCCCTGGCCACTGAAGGCCTATTCACTGTATTCATATATTTGGTTCTGTTTTGCTTGTTGTTAGTTTTGTTCATTATTGTCCTGTAATGGGTGAGATCATATATTTGTCCTTCGCTGACTGGCTTATTTCACTAAGCATAATACTCTCCAGTTCCAAGAACCTATGTACACCTATGTTCATAGAAGCACTATTTACAATAGCCAAGTGCTGGAAACAGCCTAAGTGTCCATCAGTGGATGATTGGATCAAAAAACTTTGGTACATTTATACGATGGAATTCTATATAGCAGGAAGAAAGAAGGAACTTGTACCCTTTGCAACAACATGGATGGAATTGATGTTTTTTAAATGCATGGTGATATGACATCTGTCACAATGCAATCGAACAAAATTGTTGAGAATGAAGTTAAAGACAACTAAGTACTACTAAAACTATCATACAGAAAAAATTAACGAACTCTATGGCCAGCCCAATACTAGGAGCCAAGAGCTCTGTAGAAAGGAAGGAGTGTGGTAAAGCAAGCAGAATAAGAAATTATCATATGGGTAACAAGGAAAGAGCTTGAAAACAGAGATAACCTCAGTCTAGATCCCAAACTTGGAAAACAGTTCCTTGTGAGGCAGGAACTAAACCAACAGCTAAATTTAAGGGCCTTGTAGGTGTAATATGATTTTGGAAGTACCTATAATGTGGGTGGGCAAAAACACCACTTTACAGAAAGCAAATTCTAAAACTTCTCTTTCTCTCTTTTTCCTCTTCTATCTCCCTCAAATAGGACAGGGAGGAGAAGCAGGAGGAAGAGGAAGAGGAGGAAGAAGAGGAAGAGGAGGGGGAGGAGGAGAGAGAAGGGCAAATATAAGAGCAAAATAACAGGAGAGAATAATTTCATTTATGTCTCATTCCAAGCCCCATTTTGTCTGTGTATTTCCCAGTGACACTGAAGGCCTTCAGTACCTGCATTTTCATTAGTCACATTGGTGAAAACTGGACAAAAGGTTCCTTTGCTTTATATTACACTCTCAGATTCCAGGATTTGTGATTATGATGACTATATAAACAGGGAAGAAGTCTCCTAATATTTTAGCATTTCACAAATAATCATTGTTTCTGCATCCTGCATTTTTCATCTAAGATTAGTTGATATGAGTAACACTGAGTTATTTACCATATAATTTTCCAGCTGGTTCAAAATAAAACCAGCATGAAATGTTATTAGCTTGTTTAAAGCAGTGAGAAGATGTGACCTCTTATTTTCCCATTATATAACAAAAGGCAGGAAGAAGAATGTTCTATCCTGTGAAATATTGATTTCCCACTTTGTGGGTTTGTAAATTACTGGCTTTCACAGTGTAATCAATGTTACTG
The DNA here is from genome assembly GCA_004026585.1 of Noctilio leporinus. Taxonomy (NCBI): domain Eukaryota; kingdom Metazoa; phylum Chordata; class Mammalia; order Chiroptera; family Noctilionidae; genus Noctilio; species Noctilio leporinus. The sequence continues at coordinate 755,151 of PVIW01000020.1, forward strand.
ATTCAACGTGGATGAAATAAATAAGATTAAATATAAAATCAGTTCACTCTCATTAAGCCCCACTTCCTATTTAGTCTTTTCCCTGAAATTACTCTTATAAAGGTTTATGCATCCAAATACCACAGCTAAAGGCAGAACATTAGCTAATAAATATCAGCAAATTTTAATATCCCATGTAAAAAATAAAAGAGAGCATATAGGTCTGTCATAAAAGTTCAACCATTGTTAATATAAGAACAGTTTGTGCGACATTGATATAGCCTGGCAGCCAAGGAGAGTGAACAGGAATGTGCATGCGTAAACACGGATGACTTCACTGTACTCATCAGTGGGGGCAGTAGATGTCATTGAATGAACATGTGTAGTATGTGGCTGTTGCATTCAAAATGACTAAGCAAGTACAGCAACAAATCTGTGTCAAATTTTATGTTAAGCTTAACATTCCTCCACAGAAACTATTCGAATGATTCAGAAGGCCACAACTACAGGCAAGTGGTAATTGCCAGCTTCATCACAATAACATAGCCTCTCATGCATCACATCTCGTGCAGTTTTTTGGCAAAACATCAAATCACCCATGTAACTCAGCCCCCCTACAGTCCAGATTTGGTGTCCTGTGACTTCTGGCTTTTCCCAAAATTAAAATCACCTTTGAAAGGGAAGAGATTTCAGACCATCAGTGAGATTCAGGAGATATGACAAGGCAGCTGATGGCTACTGGGAGAATTGTGTGAGGTCACACGGTACCTACTTCACAGGCATTGTGGGTTATTTAATTTTTTTACTTACTGCAGGCAAGACCCCACACAAAAACAAAAGTATTACAACTTGCTTAATTGCAATACTTATTTTATCACAGTGTTCTGGACCCAAACCAACAGTATGTCTAAGGTATATCTATAGAACCTTTTCCTCCAAAATGCCTGCCTGCAGCAGAATGCTATCACTTCTCATTGATTATTGCCAATCAACAGGTGAGAAGTTTATGAAGACCCAGAAAGAGTAGTCTCTGTGCCCAGTGCCTGGTGCTTCATGCAAAAGGCATCATTTGTAGGGCATCTCTTTTTCGGAATGGATTACTGTAACATTTCTGAAAAGAAGTCCAGACGGTCTGGGGTTGAACTCTATTCTAGTCCACCATAAACTCTGTAATTACTTGAGTCGCGCAGATCCTCCTACCTCAGGGCTGTCTTCCAGAGCACATTCACTGCCAAGGGAGTATTGCCCTGGGTGCCTGCTCAATAGCAGGCTGGATGAGAAGGAAGAGTGGTAGGAAAGGGGGAAAGAAGGAAACTTATTCAAACTTAAATCTTTAGTTTCACTTAAGTAAAAACAGAATCATGTATCTGTCCTGAGAACTAAATAATTCACATTATTAATAAGATTTTATTAAATTAGGTGTACTCTTCTTTATTATTTTGCAGGATTAGTAACTCATCTTTCCTACATGTTATTTCCCTTCACTTTTATTTTTTTAGTAACTTTCAAATGCAATGCATGTCTCTTTTCTCACAGTTGGTAATATGAGTGTGCACAAGTGAAATTTATAACATCAGTAACTGGATTCATAAGCTACTCTTCAGTTCGTGTTCAACTCCCCTTATTATACAGTATTTTCCATAATTCTTTAGATATTTTAGTCAGTCATGATTTCCATCATCCACAGTAAAAGTTACGATGTTAATTTAAAGCATTATTGAAATTCCAGACTAAGTAACGCCAGGCCCACCCAGACTGATGCTGCCGTGCGAGGGCCTCGGGGCTCACTGCTCCTGTCGGCTCGGCCTCCTCGGGGCCAAAGCAGAACCTGGTAAGCAGCTCTCACAGGAAAACTACTCTTAAAATACTGCTTGCAGGTTTCACCTACGGTGCCGAAGTCATTTATGTCAGCTGGAAAAAGTTTTTACGTTAGTGAACTCACAGCCTGTAGCTTTTAGAATTTTACCATGTTTGTAATAGCTTATTTAGCTTCTTTTGCCACCCCTCCTCCAGCACTAGTTGTTCACTTGAAGGGGTTATGCCTAGCTGTCCTGGCCGTAGGGACAATGACCCCTAGGGCTTTCACTGTGCCGGTCACCTTTCTGATCAAAGACAACATGGCTAACTAAGCCTTTTCCCTTGAGGCTCCTCTGAACGAAGAATCTCGTCTACTATCCCTGCTCATGTCTCACCTGGAAAGTCACTTGAGAAAAATTCATTCATTATTCAACAAAGGGCATTGAGAGGGGGTACACTTCTAAAGAAGGGCTCAAGGGTTTCCATAGCTGAAGTAGGACTGAGAGGTGCTTAAGAGCTAGAAAAACCTCAGGCAAGGGACACCACGTAGGAAGATGGACCTAGATTTAGAAAGAAGTCTGTAAGAAAGGCTAGAAAGCTGGGGAGTCCTTACCATTCCACCCCACTCCACTCCACTCCCTGTGCTCCTCTCTAAACTCAAAATGCTAGCCGCTGGAAGCCCTCCCCTCCTCCAAGGAGCTCCTGGAGGCCCTGCAGCCAACACAGCAGTACAGGGCAGCACGCCCACGGAGTGAGCACTGCAGAGCCAGAACACTGACAGCACCTACATGCACACATTATCTATCATCAATTCGTACCCCCTCCCTCCTATAACCTTTCCAGTGGCATTTACATCAAATCCACCTTTTTGGTAGTTTTAACATTCATATAGCGTACATCAGCTTCTACGACTAAAATCCATTGTGCCCACTGAAGCTGCTTCTTCAGTTCTTGCCTGGAGAAAACTGAAGCCACGGAGGCCCAAGAGCAGCCGCGAAGCTGCAGTCAGGGTCAACCTTGGAGAAAGAACTCTGGCCACTGAGGTGGAGCATCTAATAGAATGGCTTTAATGCACATTTTAAAAAAGGAGAAAACATCTTCCACCAGTTTGTAGCAAAAATAGAATAAAATGTATAAGATCCAATATTAAAGAATATGAAGTTAAACATCTTTATGGGATTTTGATGGTCAAGTAAATTGCTATATATCTGCAAAGCTATCAAGGCTGTACCTTGAGCAACTTACTTTGATAAAACTACCCTACAAATAAAAAAATCAATAGATAAGACTACATGTTCAATGATGTTTGCTGAGGGATTGTTGACAGTTACCCCTCAAACTGAAAACAACCTGAATGTTCATCACTGGGATAAATTGTGGGGTGGTCCTACAGAAACACAGAGAAATATGTGGAAAGATACATCCCAGGCTGTCAATATTGCTTACCTCAAGGACCGTGGACTTGGGAAATGGCATAATAAATGTGTGCAGCTTAATTTGTTTTTAAACAAAAGAAGTTAAAGGAAAAATACGTTTGTACACACACGCGCGCGTGCGCGCGCACACACCCCTCTATTTCTAGCCAGACTGATATGAAAGTGACATCTTTAGGAGTTAACTTTTCTATTTCCTAAAGTCCATTGTTAAATACAAATATTCCTAAAGTTGTTTTTTGGCTCTCAACACCTGGGGGTGGAAGAGAGATCATGTTTTGATTACTGTGGAATAGTGAAAACAGGCTGAGAGGCACCTTTTTTTTTGTAATTTTATTGTTGTTTTATTACATCCATCCCATTTTTCCTTCCCTCTTGTCCCCTTCCCCACCTACCCACTCCCCCTAAAGTCAACCCCACTTGTTGTCCACGTCCATGGTTCTTCCCTACTAGTTCCTTGACTAAACTGCTCCTCTTCTTTACCTCCTCCTCCCCTCCCTCCTCCCCTCTGCCCACTGGAGATCTATTCATTATATTCACGTATGTGGTTCTGTTTTGCTTATTTGTTTGTTTTGTTCATTATTGTCCTAAAATGGGTGAGATCATATGGTATTTGTCTTTCACTGACTGGCTTATTTCACTAACCATAATACTTTCTAGTTCCATCCATGTTGTTGCAAAGGGTACAAGTTCCTTCTTTCTTTCTGCTGTGTGGTATTCCATTGTGTAAATGTACCAAAGTTTTTGATCCAATCATGCACTGATGGGCACTTAGGCTGTTTCCAGCACTTGGCTATTGTAAATAGTGCTGCTATGAACATAAGGGTACATAGGTTCTTATGAATTGGTGTTTCAGGGTTCTTCAGATATAGTCCTAGTAGTGGAATTGCTGGATCAAAAGGCAGTTCCGAGGCAGGTGAAAGGCAACCATACATTGGTGTCTCTCTCCCTCTCTGCCTCTCTCCCTTCCCCTCTCTCTAAAAATAATAAATAAAATCTTTAAAAAAAAAAAAAAAAGGCAGTTCCATTTTTAGTTTTCTATGGAAACTCCATACTGTTTTCCATAGTGGCTGTACAAGCCTACATTCCCTCCAACAGTGCACCAGGGTTCCCTTTGTCCCACATCCTCACCAACACTTGTTGTTGGTTGATTTGTTGATGATTGCCATAGGTCAATAACAACTAGTGAAATTGAAGAAGTAATCAAAAATCTCCCAAAGCACAAGAGCCCTGGACCAGATTGATACACAGGTGAATTCTACAAAACATTTAGAGAAGAACTAACTCCTATCCTCCTCAAACTATACCAAAAAACTAAGGAAGCGGGAAGACTCCCAAACTCTTTCTATGAGGCCACTATTATTCTAATCCCAAAACCAGGGCAAGACACAACTAAGAAAGAAAGCTACAGGCCAATATCTCTGATGAACATAGACGCTAAGATTCTCAACAAAATATTGGCCAACCGGATTCAGCAATATATTAAAAAGATCATACACCATAATCAAGTGGGTTTCATCCTAGAGATGCAAGGATGGTACCACATTTGCAAATCAATAAATGTAATACACCACATCAACAAATTGAAAGACAAAAACCACATATCGATAAATGCTGAAAAAGTATTTGATAAAGTACAGCAACCATTTATGATAAAAAACACTCAGCAAGATGGGAATAGGAGGAGCATACCTCAACATCATAAAGGCCATATATGAGAAACCAGAGGCACCTCTTTTAAAAGAATAGGTAAGTGTCCGTCTGGGAAGGATGGGAAGAAAGGCCGACTGACATGCATGTTGCTGATAATGACTCCTCGTCTTATCAGGTCACAGACTTCAAGTCAGCAGAGGGAGAAGCAGTGTTTGAAGATGCCAGAAATGGTTTATTGCAAGTGACTTCGCAAGCACGACAAGTCATCAGAAAAGTGTCATTTTCCTCTGTTCCAATAAAATGAAAACCCTGCCCTTGTTATAAAGAACCAGGAGAATCAATTTGGAATTTCAGGAGACACTGACATGCTCCACAGGCAGATGCACGTACGCTTCCACTACCATGAGAACCTGAAAGCAGAGACTCTTCAGCCTGGATAAATGTATGGCAAAACTGCCTTCCCCTCACATCATATGTAGAGGCTGGAGTAACTGGAATGTAAGCAGATACAGTGCTAATGATGGAAAGAATGGTACTACTTGCCAGCACTTGGTAAACACTTACTACCTACCTAAGTCTTTATATACATCATGTAGATTTACAAGAACCCCAAGAGGTATGTGCTAAATAACCTCATTTCATAGATGAGAAAACTAAGGCACTAAGAGGTTAGTTTATACAAATAAGAAGTGAGAGAACTTAATTCAGCCCCAGGCAGTCAGACTTCAGAGCCTAGGATGTAAACCACTGTAGCACACTGCTTCTGCAGGAAGAGACAACACCTGACAATGCAACCCTTGATGCTGAGAACAAGTACCTAAGATGTGTCACTGGAAACCATTTCAACTATGGTAGGATGGATCTATAAAAAACTTGGCGTGAATAAGGAAGCTATGAGATTAGAAAGAATGTCAGAGTTCCAGGTGAGGTGTGTGTAGGAAATAAAGGAGTTTACAAGCGTAACCAATATTCTGGGGTAGAGTCTAGGAATACCCTGGAAAGTGATGTTGCAGGTGTTTTACACAGTAAAGTGACTCATCCTAGGATGGAAGGAAAGAGTGAGCTTAGGACATACCCAGGAAGGAGTTGAGGGCATAATTTGCTTGACAGACTGGTCAAAAATTCAAATGAGTGGTGCCAGGTAGATCAGGGGAAACACTTTGTAAAATATATAACCGTCTAACCACTATGCTGTAATTATATAAGAATAGCTATTTAAACCAGATCTACATAATTAAAATGAGAATAGCTACTTAAACCAGATCTACATAATAGGATTCATTTTTACTACCATCTGTTATAAAGCATATTGACTTATTGCTTTGCCTTTATTAGCACTGTCCTCACCTTATCCAAAATCTTGGCAACCTGGCTTTACAGTTCCAACATGAAGATTTAAAAAATCTTCCTCAAGGACAAAGTTGATCCATTCCCCTGTTAGTCCCTGTCTCTTTTGTCTAAGCAGCCTACCACATTCAGCAATTTTACTCCTAGTTATACAGCCAAGAGAAATGAAAGCATAGGTCCACAAAGAAACTTGTGCACAAATGTTCATTGCACCACTATTCATGGTAGTCCAAAAGTGGAAACAACCCAAATGTTCATCAACTGATGAACAGGCAAAGAAAATGTGGTATACAATGCAATATTATTTAGCCATAAAAAGGAATGAAGTTCTAATACAAGTTGCAATGTGCATAAACCTCAAAAACATTTGTTAAGAAGCCAGTCACAAAAGACCACATATTGTATGATTCCATTTGTGTATGTCCAGTATAGCCAAGCTCTTAGAGACGGAAAGTAGATTAGTGGTTGCCTAGGACTGGTCGGGGTAAGGGACAGGGAAGAAATAGGGATGTCAATGAGTACAGGGTTTTTTCCAAGAGTGATGAGAATGTTCCAAAACTGATGGTGGTAATGGTTAGACGATTCTGTGACTATGCTAAAAAACACTGAACTGTACACTCTAAAGGGGTGAATTGTATTGTGAGTGAATTATCTCTCAAGAAAGCCCTTATTTAAAAAAAAGAAATTCACCATACATGGTTCTTACAATGTTTTCATGTTCCCTGTGTTGTTACCTATTAAAAGGGTTTTGGGTTGTGTTGATTAACAAATTGATAATCAAGTACTGTTCGGGCCCCAGGTGCTAGCTACGTATATCCTATGCAGTACACATGCTGTTTTATAACTCATTTTTAATTTATTCAACTAATTTGTTAAAATAATTTTAATTAGAAGAAATCCTGGGGCTTAAGGATATCAAAAGTTATATTTTGAGTCAAAATAGTAGCTTCCCCCTAATTGTAGATATTCCTCGTCAATCTCAGTGTTTGTTTTATGAGAGTTCAAACTGTACAACACAACATTTTTATTATTTGACAGTGTAATATTACAGAGAAATTATTCTGTCATTGTTCAGCTCAGTCATCATATTCTCAGTTGCCATTTGTATTTCATTTTCCTTTTTCCAGTTCCTTGGATTGTTGGTGTCTTTGTAACTGGTTTCTTAAGAGCTTATATATGACTAAAATGTTAATCATTTCTCATGCATTGCAAATGAAATACCATGTTTTTGTTATTTTACTGTGCTGTTTTAATTTTTGGTTGTAAGAACTTGTGTATTGAAATATAATCATGTTCTGTTTAAAAAAAAAGAAAGAAAGAAAGAAAGAAAGGTCAGTCAGTCAGTGTGCACCTGAAGGTATATGAGGTATAGAAATGAAGGAAGTCATAAAATATATTTACATTCCCCTTAAGGGTTGCTTTCAGTGACTGTTTTGCTAGGAATTTCATCTACGAGGTCAGAGTATAAAGACAGCTGGCACACAAATGTGTCTGGCATCTCAGAACATGCCCCAATTTCATGCACCAGAGGAATCTGACATCGCTCCCTCACTGGGATGAGCCTCTTGCTCCTCAGGAAGCCATAAAACAGGGCAGCAATTACACATGAACTGTTTTGCTTTGAAGATATTTCTCTCTCTCTCTCTCTCTCTCTCTCTCTCTCTCTCTCACAGACCATCTTCTACTAATTCTCCCCAGGTAATATAGCTTAAGAACATTCTTCTGTTCTACAATCCTTTCACAGTTCAGCAAACAGGTTATTCATTTTACTAAGAGCAAGCTTGTTATAATCCACTAACAACAAATCACAAGCATCATTAGAACTCCAAGCCTAGCACAGTCAATTCTCCTTCTAAAAATCATCTAGTTATGAATATTTTTCATAAACTTATTACTTTAATTATAGTTCTAAATTGACTGATCAACAATAGCTATTAAAGTAAGATGAAACAAAAATCTTATAATCCACAAAGATCTGATATAAGAAATAAGTCAACCAACTGGTTTCCATTTTTAGAGACCCAAACAAGATACTTTTTGAAAAAAAGAAGAAATATTCGGCCCTTAAAGATGATTAAGCCCTATGAAAAGCATCCAGGAAAAGTTGTGAAATCACCCTTCCTAAATAGTAGTATCATTGTATCATTTATGGTTAGATTTGACTAAAAATGAAAAATAGCTTAAGCAAGACAAAGATATTTTTCTGTCTCACACAAAAATCCAGAGACAGGCCAGGGCTGGTTACAGGGGCTCTGCCCAAAAATATGCTCAACATCTTCTAGCTCACTCACTGTTCCACCAAATACAGGGCAAACATCTTCACAGCCCAAGGTGGCAACTAAAGCTCCAGAGAACCCATCTGTTACTCAGGCAACAAGGCAGAAGAAAAGATGAAGAAGCTGGGAAAAGGGCATCAGGTGTCAAATGTCTTTAAGGAAAATTCCAGGAAGCTATCATGTACTGGTCACATGACTAACCAATGGTACCTGTCTTTGCTCTAGGCATCCCTGTCTGTGCCCATCTAAAAATCAGGGTTTCTATTGTTATGGAAAGAGCAAGAAAAGCTACTAAAAAACTTCCCTTAGTCTCTGCCACTGTCTTCAATACTCATCTCTTTTACATTAAACAGACCCTTCAGAAGGCATTTCTTTTTCTAAAATGTATAAATAGACTGGGAGAGATAAAGGGAGTTTTCATACATTGTACACCCAGAAATATTGAAGTACCCCCCTATGATCCATACTTTGGGGTAAATGTTTATCTTTGTTCTTCTACTTCATGTTTGACAAAGGTTGGGGTTATCCCAGCCAAACAATAGCCAGAATATTATCAATTAAGTACAGAACAAGCAGTTAGTTAATAAAAATATCAAGTAGCTAAATAAGCAAAAACATGAATAAAAAATCATCACTGTCAACAAGTCCCTACACTTAAGGCACACCAGAGGCAATTCACATGTGACATGGAACAACAGCACTATGACAGTAAACAAGCACTTCAGTGAGTTACACAGCTGAATCTGGTAGACCCCAGCTGAGCACGCTGGGCAGACCAGCTCTTGCAGAGTATTCATTTCCACCTGCAATAACCTAATTAGGTCCAGACTATCAAACAACATCCAGGTACAGTAGAAAAACTGAACTGTTCACAACCTCCACAGGTTTCAGATGAGTTTGATTTGTTTTAAATAATGTATAAAGTGTTTTCTTTATAAAATAATAAAATATTATAGATATGTAGTAATAATTTTACCATTTTATTTAATAAGATTTTAGTTATTGATAATGATGTAAAACTTGATACCAGTGATAAATATGGACTATCACTTTAGAAAGTATACACTGCTTTAAACAATGATATCTTGTGATACCTAGACAGTCATTATGGAATTATTTTATGCGATTATTTTTCATTCCTTACCAAAGTTAATTGAATCAAATATCTGTGACAACATCCTAGTTGCACATGCTAATTATGACAATGCATACATGTCTGCCATTCTGTGCTGGCAGGGTGATAATCAGAGTTCTCAGCTCCCCACCCGATCAAGATACCTCCAGAACAAATTTTTACCTCTCTATACTGTCACTTTCATTGAGATACGGTGTTCCTGACTTACCATATAATATACGACCTTGGACCACCCCAAATTTAGGAGGGCCCCAGTCCCATATCCCCTGCCCAAGCCCCTCTGTTCAAGAAAGAAAAATTTATTGGGGGGATTGGGTGGGTAGGGAGGGGGACAGAGGGGAGCAAAAAGGGGATGGATGTAATACAACAACAATAAAATTAAAAAAAGAAAGAAAGAAAGAAAAATTTAGATTTTATGATAAACTGTAACCAGTACCTTTAACTCAGAGATGAAAAGAGGCAAGTTTCTGGGAAGATGGAGGAAGGGGAGGTAACCTAAGCCTAGAAGAAAGTATAGAAGAGATCCAATAGAGATGAAGAGGGAACCAGTAGATGTGGGATGAGAGGGATGAGAGCCTGAGTGTTGAAATGGAAAAGAAAATATATGTGGCTGCCACATGGGCACACAGGCTTCTGAGAGCAGGTGTGAAATGCCCCATATGAATTTGAAGAGGGCTATGCCATGCAAGTAGGGGACAATAGCCAGAAAGACATGGCCTCATTTGTATGTCTTTATAATCAAGAAAAAAATTATAATTCTAAATCATTATGTTCATATCTTTAGTTTGAGTCGTTGTTAGACTCACCTTTGGCCTCAACTTAATCCTGAATATCACGAGGCCTATTGTTCAGCCACTCCCACTCCATACACCACTGCCACAACGAAAGTTGCCATCAACAAAAACAGAGCCCCAGATCAGCAGCCCCAGTTACAGTGCCTCAAACAACCACTCCCAGAATCACAATTTGCAAGTTAGCCCACATCTGGAGTTTGTTTATACCAGTTGACTGACAGATCAACAGCACTCTCCGCTAGTGTAAAGAATTATTACATAAGCATAGATCTGCCTGAGGTAGGAAAGAAAGCCAAATTCTCAGCTAAGATGTCATCTGAATTTATAATGCAATAAATCTCTCTCTACAGGAGATACTATTTTTTAAATACCAAGCATCTGATGGCAGTAGATGTGATTAAAAGTGGAAAAAATGATGACTTCAACAAAAGATAGCTTAAAGATCTCCAGGGAACTGAGCCCAGTTTCAGAACACAGGGTAGCAAGTGCTGTCTTTCTACGTGATTTTGACTCTTTTCACTTTTCCCTTCAATACTAGGGGAGGATATAAAGCTGAAAGCAAAAGCTGTTAAACAGCTGTGAAGCAATTCTGTCACTTTCCACTGAAGTTCTCTCTCCACTGCTAACACTAGAAAAAAATGGCATCAGTAAAGTGTCGGGAGGATTGCTACCATTGCTCTTCCAAGTTTACCCAAATCTTAATGTTACACAATTAGAAAAATACAGCTGACTCCTGAATATGAGTTTATTTTTTCTTTCTGAACATGAGTTTAAAATGTACTTATATATATGGATTTTTTTCAGTAAATACTTAAATGTATATTCTCTTCCTTATGATTTTAATATAATTTTATTTTCTCTAGCCACTTTATTATAAGAATATAGTATAATTGCCCTGTCTGGTGGCACAGTGGATAAGGCGCCAGCCTGCAAACCCAACGGTCACTGGTTCGATTCCCAGCCAGGGCACATAACCAGGTTGCAAGTCAGGTCTCCAGCCAGGTCTGTAGCTGGAGGCAGGTGAAAGACAGCCATACATTGATGTTTCTCTCCCTCTCTGCCTCTCTCCCTACCCCTTTCTCTAAAAATAATAAAATCTTTTTAAAAAGGATATAGTATATAAGACATATACAAAATATGTGTTTATTGATTGGTTATGTTATTGGTAAGGCTTCCAGTCAACAGTAGGCTATTAGTAGTTAAGTTTTTGGGAAGTTAGAGTTATACACAGGTTTTTCAATTGTGTGGGGGTCAGCACCCCTAACCTCCATGCTGTTCAAGAATCAACTATAAGTAATAAAGCTGCACAAAGTCCCAACTATTTTTTTATGGCTCTTCCAACAAGAATTAAAAATCAGATGCTGATTAGCCCTGATATTCTCAGGACATTATTTAAATAGTATAGAGCAACAGAATAATGGTCCTCTAATGTAAAGATTCATGAACATTACATAAGGCACTGGTTCCTCCCCAAACCTGCTGATTCCTAGTCTGTGGAGTTAGACCTACAAATCTGTGTATTTAATAAACCCCAGGTGATCTTGAAAAAGGTAATTTCAGACCGTACTTTGGGAAACACAGCTATAAAATATCTATCTAATATCAACCCACATTATATAGCTATCAGTCTAGCTTTTCATTTACCCCAGTACCAAACCACAACTAGATACTCCTAATGGTTCTCACCATTGACACAGGACAGACAAGGAAGCCAATCAACAGAGACCAAGGAATATTCTTTTAAATTGTTCTAGGTAACCCAATGGGAGCCCCTCACCCCAACCACCCTCTCCTACTCAAAAAAAATAAAAAAAAAATAGATTGGGTGAAAGTCTGGAGCAAGAACCTATAGGACACACAGATCCTGGCCCAGGAAGGGCCTATCATCTCCTTTGTTTGTTGCCATAAGGAAAACATCTGTTAGAACACTGCCTCTACAGTACAATCAAACTTGGACAGCTCAGCAATGATCTCAAACCACTTAACACCCTCTCAACCTTTTCCTTCCCAATCCAACTGGGAAAGGTACAAAGATGACTCTCAGACTATCCAAGAGTGACCAACCATCCTGGTTTTCTTAGAACTTTCATGGCTGAAAAAAATCCTGAGCAAAATGAAATGGGCTGGTCCCTCTGCTCTCCCCCAATTATAACCATACCTCAAAGGCCAGCTTTTTAGAGCATATGCATCACCAGCACCAGGGAAGCAACACCATGGGGACCTCAGACAGGGAGAGGGAAAAGGCTCAGAAAGGACACCACTCACTGAGAGGCCATTTCTAGACCAGGCCCAGGAGTTCTGGTTCAAAAGTAAAGAACTCATGACTCTTAAGTTTAACCAGAGAACTCAGAGAGATCAAGTAGCATGGGTTCCTTGGTCTCATGTAAATCTCAGTCTCTAGAATCAGAAGCAAAAATCCAATTATTACACATAAGAAATTGAGTTTTCCATTCATGGGCTTTAAACTTACTTTTCCCACTAGATAAGATCTAGAAGTTAGAGAAAAACTAGTAAGTTAACAAATAGAGTAATTTCAGATAGTGATAACAGTGCCTCTAAAGGATACGAGAGAAAAGTAGTAGAAAACTTGGGACCAGTGAACAATATGGTGGTGAATTCTCTTGGTGTTCATTTTGCCTCATATATCCCAAACCTAGAGCTGAAAATGTCAGCAACCTGGTAACGCCAATTGGCACAGACCAAAAGGGCCGGGGGACAAACAAACAAAAATCCTGCTCCTTTTAGCAAAGGAATAGGAAAGGAGCAGTCTAACAAGACAGAAAACTTTTAGACAATTACTCCAGCCAAATGGCACAGAAAACTCTGTGACCCCCACCCTTGCTGAGAAAGCCCAAGTGGGAACACTAGACTTCCAGTCTCACCAGGTTTTAATGGGACACCTCACCTACCCCCCAAAATGGTGTCAACAGAATGTGTAGTAGAGAGTCAAGACTTTTCTTACCCAGCAGGAATAAGGCTAACACCTCCCACAGGGTCCTTGAAGATCATAAAGGCAGCAGTATGTGGCACTTCTACCCCTCACACCCAGGGAGGTGGCCTAGCAGAGAGCCACAGCCCCACCCTACCCAGGTCTCCTGTTGTGCATCAACAGATAATCTCAAAGAAGCTCACACCAAGACACATCACAGCCAAATCTAAAGAACAAAATTCTTGAAGAGAATAAGCATAAAAGAAATGACATCTTACTTATAGCAAAAAAAAAAAAAATTGCAGATTTTTCACCAGAAGTCATGGAGGTCACAAAGAACTGGCACAATGTTTTTCAAGTACTAAAAGGAAAGAACTATTAAATGAGAATTGTTTAATGAAAAAAAAAATGAAGGGCAAGCAGGTCTACCCTAAAAGAATAACTTCAGGCCTACCCTAAAAAAATAACTAAAGAAATTTCTCTTAAATAGAAAGGAAATAATAAAAGAAGAAATCTTAGACTATCAGGAAGAAAGAAAAAGCAACAGAAATAGTAAAAGTATAGGAAAATACATTTTTCTTAAATTTATAAATGATGTTTGAGGGCTTAAATAAAAATTATTGTAACTGTCTGATGTAGTTTCAAATGTATAGAAAGAAAATATTTATAAGAATTATATTATAGAGGAGAGAGATCCAAGATGGAGCCATAGTCACACTGCGTCTCCTCCCACAACCAAAGATCTACCTCAAAACTAGAGACATCCAGAAATTCCTGAACATAAACTGCACAGAAATCCAACAAACAAAAGACAAAAGAAAGAAAAGACTCATCCAGACAGGTAGGAGGGGCGGAGCTGGGACCTAGAGGAAGGGGTTGGGCAAGCGGATTGCCTGTGAACTGTTGACACACTTGGTGGGGCAGCTGCTGTGAAAAGAAAAATCACAGCAGGGGCACCTATTGAACGCCTCCCTGCCCCAGACCAGATCTAGGAGGCTTACTGTTCCAGTGCCACACTGCTTTTTCTGACTGTGAAAACCAGTGGGGGCTGGGGTGGAGGAACTATTGGGAAGAGTTCATTTGTTTAGAGGCCCCCACAGTCTTGAAACGTCCACAGAATCACCCACTCAGGGAACCATGGAACTAGAGAGGAGCTAGCCCCTTACAGGAAGCTGGAGAAGTGTCTGAAAAGGGGGCAAGTGCTGAGCAAGCAGCATAGTTTGCTCTCAGAGATCCCTCCAGATAGTGCCACTACCTGGTAAAACCTGTCGCTTGCACTGAGGCGTACCTAAGGCTCCGCCCCTTACAACTAGCAGGTGCCACAGCTCTACTTGAGACACAGAGGGAAACACAGGAGCCTGGCTGGATGTGGAGACAGAGAAATATGACTCAAAAAAGGGCACAAATCAAAGTCACAGCAGCCGAACTAAGCATCAGAGAAGCAGACAGTCTGACAGATGAACAGCCAGCCAGCTTGATAGATGCACAGTTTAAAATGCTGGTAGTAAAGATGTTTACAGACTTGACAGATATGCTTGAATACAGTAAACACCTAAAAAGTGAAGGCTAGGCCAAATGAAACAAAGGAAAATACACACAAAACCAATGGTGAAGGGAAGAAAAATGATATGTTCAAATCAATGATATGGAACATAAGGAAAAAATAAACAGTTAACCAGCAAAGAAAGTGGAAACAAGGATTGAAAAAAACGAGGAGAGGATTAGGAACCTCTGGGACAAATTTAAATGAGCCAACATCTGAATCACAGGAATGCCAGAAGGAGAAGAAGGGCAAGAAATTGAAAGCTTGTGTGAAAAATAATAAAGGAAGACTTCCCAAACTTGGCGAAGGAAATAGACATACAAGTCCAGGAACCACAGAGAGTCCCAAAAAAGCTAGATCCAAATCGAACCACACCAACACACATCATAATCAAAATACCAAAGGTTACCTGGCTGGTGGCTCAGTGAATAGGCACCGGCATGCGAACCCAGGGGTCACTGGTTCAATTCCCAGCCAGGACACATAACCAGGTTGCACGCCAGGTCTCCAGCCAGGTCCTATAGCTGGAGGCAGGTGAAAGGCAACCATATATTGATGTTTCTCTCCCTCTCTGCCTCCCTCTCTTCCCCTCTCTCTAAAAATAATAAAATTTTTAAATCTTTATAAAAAATAAAATAAAATACCAAAGGTTAAAGATAAAACACCAAAGGATAAAGAGAGAATCTTAAAAGCAGCAAGAGAAAAGGAAAGAGCTACCTACAAAAGAGTTTC
>PVIW01000020.1:770868-821189 GCA_004026585.1 Noctilio leporinus
CTGCAGTGGTCAGGGGGAAAGGGGTTGGGGGGAGGGGGGAGGCAGAGGCAAAGAAGGGGAGCAGCTTAGACAAGAACCTAGTATAAAGGAACCATGGACATGGACAACAGGTGGGATTGACTTTGGGGGGAAAGGGTGGGTGGGGAGGGGGACAGAGGGGAGTAAAAAAGGGATGGATGTAATACAACAACAATAAAATCTAAAAAAAAAAAGAGTTTCAATGACTATCAGCTGATTTCTCAAAAGAAACTATGCAAGAAGGGCCTGGAAAGAAATATTCAAAGTGATGAAAAGCAAGGACCTACAACCAAGGTTGCTCTATCCAGGGAAGCTATTATTCAGAATGCAAGGGCAGATAAAGTGTTTCCCAGACAAGGCAGAGCTAAAGGGGTTCATCATCACCAAACCCTTATTATATGAAATGTTAAAGGGACTTATTTAAGAAAAAGAAAATCAAAACTGTGAACAGGCCCTGGCTGGTGGCACAGTGAATAAGGCGCCGGCCTGCGAACCCAAAAGTCGCTGGTTCAATTCCCCAGCCAGGGCACATGACCAGATGCAAGCCAGGTCTCCAGCCAGGTCCTATAGCTGGAGGCAGGTGAAGGGCAACCATACATGGATGTCTCTCTCCCTCTCTGCCTCTCTCCCTTCCCCTCTCTCTACAAATAATAAATAAAAAATCTTAAAAAAATAAAAAACTGTGAACATTAAAATGACAACAAACTCACAACTATCAACAACAGAACCTGAAAAATGAAAAATAAGTAGGAAAACAAAAACAAACCACACATACAACCAGAATAGTACCAGAAACATAGGTATGGGGATTATTGGGAGGGTTATCATCTGGAAGGGGGAAGGGGGCAAAATGGGGAAAAGGTGAGGGATTAGGAAATATAGTTGGTGGGGACAAAATAGACAGGAGAAAGTTATGAATAATAGGGGAAAGTGTGAATCAGAACTTATACATGTACAACCCATGGACACAAACTAAGGGGCGAATGGGACTGTGGGACAGAACAGGAGACTAGGTGGAAAGGAGCAAAGGGAAAAGAATTTGGGACAACTGTAACAGCATAATAAATAAAATACACAAGAAAAAGAATTATATTATAGATAGGATAGCAGGAGGTGAAGTTTCTATACAATCAGCTGGTAAAATGATGGCACCAGTAGACTGTGATTAAGTTATACTCTAGATAGTGAAGTGTCTAGAATCACTACTAAAAAAAAAAAGCTATGCAAAAGGACACATTCAAAAACACTACAGAGAAATAAAAATAGAATTAAAAAATATTAACTCATAAGAAAGCAGAAAAAATAGAAAAAACTGAAAGAACAAAACAAATTGGCAATTTAAACCCTAACATATCAATAATTACATTAAATACAAATAGTCCAATTATATCAATGAAAAGATCAAAGACCATCAGAGCAGATTTTAAAATAGGACCCAACCATATACTCTCTTCAAGAAACTCATTTCAAATCGTTTGAAAGTAAAAGGGTGGAAAATGATGTATTGTACCATGCAAACAAAAAGAAAACAGAAGCAACTATGTTAATATCAGATAAAGTAGACTTCAGAACAAAAAAAAACATTACCAGAGACAAAGAACATTATATAAATAATAAAAGAGTAAACCCAACAAGACATAGCAATCCTAAACAGATATGCTTCAAAGACCTTATGTGTGAATCAAAAACTGAGAGAACTGAAAGCAGAAATAGACAAACACCCAGCTATAGTTGGCAGCTTCAACACCACTCTTTTAACAACTCATCTCCAAACACTTGCAAAGAAAACAACTGATTTCTAAATAGTCCCTGGGTCAAAGAGGGAGTTTCAAGCTAAATCAAAGGATAAGCTGAACTAAATGAAAATGAAAACAAAACATCACAGCTAAAGCAGCACTGAGAGAGAAATTTTATAGCACTAAGTATTGATACTTAAGTTAGAAAAGAGGAGCCCTTACCATGGTTGGGCATCATTCTACACACAGAAAGGTTGTGGGCTCAATTCCCTGTCAGGGCACATGCCTGGTTGCAGATTCAGTCCCCAGGGGGACTGGCCTGGTACATGCAAAAAAATTAAACCATAAAAATCCTAGAGGAAAACAGAGGCAAACATAGGCAGTAAATATATATATATATATATATATATATATATATATATATATATATATATATATAATGTATCATAGCTGTGGGGAGAATGAATAGTAAAAAGTAGTAGTGAGAGAGAGGCCAGTTCAGAGAACATGAAGTCCTCCAGGTAAGAGATGACTGTGCTAAAACTATCATAGTGACAGCTGAAACAGAGAGAAGCAGAAAGCTGTGGGACATGTTGTGAAGGCATAATCACTAGTATTTGCAGATGGATTACCTGTGGAGAATGAAAGAAAAAGTGGATAGTGACTTCTAGGTTTCTTACTTTAATAACGATATAGATAATGGTATTATTTACTGAGATGAGGAAGAAGAATCTATTCTCGAGAAATATGAGACTATTGTTTAATTAGTTTGTCCCTTTCTTGAAAAATAGTCACAATTTGAATGTAAATAATTACTCCTACACATGAAGAGCTTCCAAGGTTCAAAACAGGCTATGTCACTTAGAATAAAATCAATGAAGGAAACACATGCCTGAAAAGACCAGAAAGGAAGTACTGCCCAGTCAAAAAAGCTTGTTTCCGATTTCTTCAAGAATATAAATACCAGAGCAAGACAGGATGCTTTACCCTGAAGTTCTAAACAAAATAAATCATGTCTACTTAACTATTTTTTCCACTCAAACTGATATTCCTGTTTAGGTGTTTTCTTCCTGATATCAAACACAGATGCTTCACTTAGTTAAAGGAAATTGGAAGACCTAACCCAAAAGGTTTTGAGAATTAGAGAACTTATTTCCTCTGAGGCTCAAGATGAGGACCTGGCACTTAAAGAAACACATGCTGGGCTCTCTCTCTGAGGCAGGGCTTGGTTCTCATCTGTAAACAACTCTTGTTTTCCTTAGAAGCACAAGCCAGTGGGCTGCAGCCCCTGGTTGTCATAGCAACTGTAATTTCACACACCAAATTGGTTTTCTCAGAACACAGATTTAGAGTAGCACTTTTTTTTTAGTATGTATTTCAGCACATGAAGGATTTGGTATCATTTCCCATCATCTCTTCTGTGTCAGATATGTATTTGCTTTTACAGTGTCAGAGTGACGGAAGACCAAGACCAAAAAGGAATTTCCAGCTTTGTCTCTTAATTAGACTTTGATTGTAATTGCTACCTTGGCTGCCATCTGCCCTTGAACAGTCTCCTTTTGGTAGTGTGGCCCAGGGGTATCATAAAGCTATGTAATCAGACTCAGTCCACCAGACAATAATCTATTGGCATATTCCAAAAGAAATGACCCATTTATTCCTCTATTTCATGCTGTTATTATTTTTCTGGTTTAGTGTTTTCTGTCAACCCAGAAAAGAAAAATGCATGATGAGGTTGCTCAACTATAACAGTATGAGAAATAGGGGAAAGAATCATGAAGGCAATGGTTTCTTATTTGAGAACAGTTTCCAAATGGCCCTAGAGAGCAATGTAAAGCCACTCTCCCTTCCTCATGGCAAACACTGAAAATCAACCACAGACCTCTTCCCTTCGGTCCCAGTACAAGACCTCAAAATCCAGGCAGCTGCTGCTACTAATCAAATGGAGTTGGTGAGACAACTGACATCTACCTGTTTGCTAGCTGGGACTAGAATCTTGGCCAATGTTTCAAAAATCAGGTCCAGTACTCTGTAGCAGTCAAAAAGACTTCAACAAACAAGATGAAAATTAGTTTGTTACTTCCTGGGTAACTCATTTGTAAAACCAACAGTCAGTTATTAATTCAGTCAGTTAAAAATCAAACATATTCTCTGATTTACCTTTGACCCATGGGTTATCTAGAAATGTGTTTGCTGGTGCAAACAAGGTCAGAATGGAATGTCAAAGGCACCTGTTCTTTTCTCCCGCTTGACCAGAAATTATATACTTTACATTAACCAGCTATTCCACAAGCATACAAGACCTGTCCAGAAAGTATCCAGCCATGGTACAATGAAAAACACACCTTTATTGAAGATAATAAAGATACAAAAAATACTGTACCTAGCACAATCATGCCTGTCTCCTTCAAAGTAGGCACCTTGAGACCTCACACAGTTCGAATCACCATCAGCTGCCCCATGGTATTTTCCAGAATCTCACCCTCCCCTTTGCCCTCCTTTATCCTCTCTAAAAAGAAATAAATAAAATATTTTTTTAAAAATAAAAGAAAAAGATTATTTTAGTTTTGGGAAAAGCCAGAAGTTGTAGGATGCCAAATCTGTACTGTAGAGGGGCTGAGTCACCTATATGATGTGATGTTTTGCCAAAAAACTCTGCACAAGACGTGATGCATGAGTGGGCACACTGTCGTGATGAAGCTGCCAATCACCAGCTGCCCACAGCTGTGGCCTCCTGAATCATCCAAATAGTTTCCACAGAGGAATGTTCAAGCTTAACACAAAATTGGATGCAAATTCGATGCTCTACTTGCCCAGTCATTTTGAATGTGACAGCCACACAATACACATGCTCACTCAACGGCATCTTACCACCCCCATTGACTAGTACAGTGAAGTCATCATTGTTCACATATATTCATTCCAGTCCACTCTCCTTGGCTGCTAGGTTACACTGATGTTGTGCAAACCTTTCTTGTTCTATTAACAATGGCGGGACTTTCTCCAGACAGGCCTCATAATCTATACCAGCTTTTTTTAAAGTATCAGATTTTAAAAGTGTGCATGTGTAATCCCTTCAAAACTATAGAAAAGCAACTTAGGATACATATTTAAATAAGCCCATTAGGAGCTATAATCAAAAAGACAAGCAATAACAAGTGTTGTTGAGGATATGGAGTAAAGGAAACCCTCATGCACTGTGGGAATGCAAAGTGGTACAGCATTATGGAAAAGAGTATGGAGGGCCCTCAAAAAATTAAAAATGGAACTACCATATGAGCAAAGGATCATATGGTCAAAGGAACTGGAATCAGGATCATCAATGGACAAATGGATAAAGAAGTGGTATATACACAATGGAATTATATTCTGCCATGAGAAAGAAGGAAATCCTGCTGTTTGTGAATTTTGAGAACATTATACTATGTGAAATAAGTCAAAGAGACAAAGACAAGTACTATATATCAATTATATATGAAATCTTAAAAAGCTGATCTTTTTTAAAATAAAAAATAGTAGAGTGGTAGTCACGGGGGACTTGAGTGGAGGAAATGAGATGTTAAAGTGTACAAAGTTCTAGTTATAAGATTACAAGTACTGGAAATAAAATGTATAGCATAATGATTATAGCTAATATTACAGTATCACATACTTAACTGTTGCTGAGAAAGTAGATCCTAATATCTTCACCACCACAGAAAAAAGAAATGGTACCTATGTAATGAGATAAAGGGATTAGCTAATACTACAGTGATAATTATTTTGCTATACACAAATGTATCAAACCAACACACTGTACATCTTAAACTCACACAGTGTTATATGTTGATTGTATCTCAATGGGCAGTAGGCAGTAGATGAATGAATAAGAAAGCAAGCCTATTAGGGACAGGGCTTGTCCATCTTATCAACCACTACATCCACAAAGTCTACATTACTTCGCACACTGTAAGCACTCAAAAAATATGTTACTCTCACATCCATTAGGATAGCTACTATCAAAAAAAAAAAAAATACAAGTGTTGACAAGGATGTGATAAAATTGGAACACTCGTGCACTGCTGGTGGGAATGCAAGTAAAGTGGTAGAGCCACTATGGAAAACAGTATGGTGGTTTCTAAAAAAAAATTTAAAAATAGATTGCCATGTGATCTACCAATTCCATTTCTAAAAGATTCAAAGCAGAGACTCAGAGGTATCTGCACACTCATGTTCATAGCATTATTCACAATAGCCAAGATGTGGAAGCAACCCAGATGTCCATCAATGGATGAATCAATAAGCAAAATATGTTATACACATACAATGAAGTAATATTCAGACTTTAAAGGGAAAAAAAACCTGTCACATGTTAGAACATGGATGAGCCTGGAGGATATTACAGTAAGTGAAATAAGCCAGTCACAAAAAGACAAATACTGCATGATTCCACTTACAGGAGATGTCTAAGTGGTCCAATTCTTGGAAGAAAGAAGTAAAATGGTGGTTATTAGGGGTTATTAGGGGTTTCATGGGGAGCTGTTTTTCAATGGGTATATAGCTTCAGGTTTGCAAGATGAAAAAAGTTCTAGAGATCTGTGGCACAACAAAATACGTACAGTTAACACTACTACTGTAGTGAACTTTATGAGGACATTGTGCTATGTGAAGTAAGTCAAAGAGACAAAGACAAATACTATATAATATCTCTTATATATGAGATCTTTAGTTAAAAGAGAAAGAGCAGAGCAGTGGAGAACAATGGGGAAAACTGGGACAACTGTAATAGAATAACAATAATAAAAAGGGGTTTTTTTCAGTCAAAAAGTGCCCTGGCTGGGGGCACAGTGGGTAAGCCACTGGCCTGCAAACCCAAAGGTCACTGGTTCGACTCCCGGCCAGGGCACAAAACCAGGTTACAAGCCAGGTCTCCAGCCAACTCCATAGCTAGAGGCAGATGAAGGGCAGCCATACATTGATGTCTCTCTCCCTCCCTGCCTTTCTCCCTTCCCCTCTCTCTAAAAATAATAAACAAAATCTTTTTTAAAAAGTCAAAAAGTATATTTTAAAATAACTAAGATGGTAAATTTTATGTTATGTGGTTTTTAACCACAATTTTTTAAAGACTTGAACTGGAGAAGCTGCCAATAATATTTTTGCTAATTAAAGAAATGATTAAAACTGGTCAACAGGCCACTCTAAATTCCTTGACTCTTAAACTTCAAGGTGAGTGATGCTCCTCTGAAAACAACACTTAAGTTTTAAAAAGAACCCTTGCTGGCATGACTCAGTGGATTGAGTGCCAGCCTCCAAACCAATGGGTCACCAGTTCCATTCCCAGTCAGGGTACATGCCTGGGTTGCAGGCCAGGTCCCCAGTTGAGGGCATGTGAGAGGCAACCACACACTGGTGTTTCTCTCACTCTCTCTCTTTCTCTCCCTTCCCCTAGTTTTAAAAATAAATAAATAAAATCTTTTTTTTTTTTTTTAAGAAAATCCACCCAATAATAAGTATGAATGAATGAACACTAGAGTGAACATATGATTTTCAGTGGATAAGAGAATTTTTATTCTAATTTTTAGAACATTTTACTTATTCATTTTTAGAGGAACATGGATTGGCTGCCTCCCATGCACCTCAACCAGGCACTGAACTCATAACCCCAGGGATGTGCCCTGGAATTGAACTGGCGACCTTTCACTTTGTGGAATGACACCTAACCAACTAAGCCACACTGGTCAGTAACTGAGAGGATTATATAATAAAAGCATCAAGTGCCGGCAAAGTCCAGGAATAAGGATGGTGAGTTTCAGGCTCTATTTTGCCAAGATCCGCTTCTCCAGCATAGCCAAGACTGGGGAAAGCAGTTTTGGACACTTCAAGTGCTTCTCCCTTGTGCATCCTCCATGTCTCTATAAAGAACGGAAGCAAGGGTGACAGTTCTAGTCTCTACAGGAAAAACTGAGACACAGGGGGAATTAAATGACTTGTCTGTATCACACTTATGGTCAACCACAAATATTCCCAATCTAATGTGTTCTTTAGATTCCATCCTCTCCATGATCTATAATTTCAGGATATCTGTTAGAAAATGACTTGATTTACCATCATTTTCTAGTCATTGGCTACATTTCCTACAGTTGGCTAAATCTGAGCAAAAAAAGAAAAAAGTGACCTGAGGTCTCGCAACACAGGCTTGCCTTAGCATGGATAAGAAGTTGAAGGGGATTTCAGGATGATGCTCCTGTATCTTAAGGAGTATAGCTGACTCTGAATTTTTTTAAGATTTTATTTATTTTTAGAGAGAGAGGAAGAAAGAGAGAGAAACATCGATTGGTTACCTCTCGCACACTCCCAGCTGGGGACCTGGCCCATAACCCAGGCACAGGCCCTGACCAGGAATTGAACTGGCGATATTCTGGTTCGAAGGCTGGCACTTAATCCACTGAGCCACACCACCCAGGGCTGACTAAGCATTTTTATATTTACATTGTTTTGTATAACATTCCCAATGCTGAAACTCTTCCTGAAAATGAAACAAACTATTTTCTTAATTATTACAGTGCTGGACACTTTAAAATATCCAGAAATTGGCTCCATTTAGAAAGCAGGAACCAAGCGGTCCAATTGAAAGAATTAGCACCAATTAATACCCTGAAGAAGAAAAACTCTCCTAAGGTAGATACTGAGAGTCCTAATTGCAAGCAGTCTGTTCATCATGGCTCCAATAAATACCTGAAATGTCCCAGGAATTCAATGTTTCAGCAAAGTGTTATTGAATGAAGTCAATAAACTCCAGATGGAAAACTTCCAAACTATCCTTATCTAAGGGGAAAAATCTTGACAGCTAGAAAAGTTTATCAACCATGATACAAAGCAGCCTTGAAAGTAAACATTTTCAGGAATTAGCTAGTATAGAGGTTACTCTACCTATAATATAAGGGTTTAAATAATTTAATTATAATATCATATGTTAGTGTCAACATGACAGTAACTGTAATGTTAACACAGCTTTGCAAAAGAAATCTCTCTTAATAAAAGAGATTGCGAGGATCACCATTTAACATTCTGCACCTTTTATATGAGATAAATGGTGCACCCAGCAGGAAACCTGACGTCAGTTCACATCAGAGAAACATCAGTTAGATGTCAGTGGGAGAACCTCTAGTACTTCAATTCAGAAATTTCTCAAAATGAACATTAAGGATATGTTTCACAAAGGAAGTGCTAACTACATGTTAAACCTTACAAGGTAACTGTTTCAGATCTTTAGATTCAACGTTGGTCATTCTCCCCTTGTTCTAGGTGATTGTTTAGGATACTTTTCTCCCTCGGGGATCTTTCAGGAACTCACCATTACAGTGGCTGTACCATAGATTGAATGTGTATTCTTTCCAACCACTTGCTGCAACCTAAGGTCTAATATGATGGTATTTAAAGGTGAAGCCTTTGGGAGGTGATTAGGTCATGAAGATGAACTCTCATGAATGAGATTAGTGCCCTTATAAAAGAGGCCTAGAGAGCTCCCTGGTCCCTTCCACCATGTGAGGACAGAGAAGGAAGATGTCTGAGCCATGAAGTGGGCCTTACACAGACACCGATTCTGCGGGCACCTTGACCTTGGATTTCCCAGTCTCCAGAACTGCAAAAGGTTGATTTATGATGTTTATAAGTCATCCAGTCCATAGCATTCTGTTAGAGCAGTCCAAATATACTAAGATAGGTTGTCTAACTAACTGATGACCCTCTTAGGTTAGTCCCTGTTTCTATCCCTGCCTCTACCCTTGGAGTGAGAATTCATTTCTCCTAACTTGACTCTTAGTGTTTGGACTGTCCTTGTCCTGTGTTCAGCACTTACTGCTCCTGGTTCTTCAGGTAACACACCCTTGCCCTTAGAAAACAGAGCAGCCAACCACCACATTCAAATACATGTATGTGTACATGAGCACATGTGCATGCAGGTACACACACACACAATCTGAAACCAAGCTTATTTCCATAATGTTTAGTTTGTTTGGTTGGGGGAGAGGGGTGTTCTATATTTTTTAACATAAATTTCCACAGCACTGTCTAAAATCAAAGCTAAAAATATAAAGCCAGAATTGGTTCATGTTTTACCAGTTATTTTGCTAAAATGTAAAAATTTTTGCTACAAGAATATAAGGTAAGAACTTTAAACATGATACCCTACCTGGTGATATCAATGACAATGTTCTCAATGTTAGGAAAAGCAGGTTCATCGATGAATTTGCTGCCACGTGATTTGATTCACATGAATAAAAAACCACAGAGGTGATAATTAAACAGATTCTAAGAATCCTTTCCAAAAGTCAATAAACCACTACAATTAATTGCAAATCACACATCTGCAACAATTCAATAAATAACCCATCTGGTCTTCTAATAGATGTGGTAGCTTTTGTGGTAAAATAATTCATATTTACATTTTTCAGTACCAATGAAGGCTCTGAAATCATTTTGTGATCATCAAATGAGAATTGGTAAGTTTTGCCATATTTGAATAAGATTTCTGGTACCTCTGTCTGCCCTTGAAGAGATATGAATAAAGTCCCAACAGCCAAAATTTAATTTTAATCATTGGAAATACTACCATCATTTGTTCAATTTTTCAAAGATCAGGCCCTGGCTGGTGGCACAGTGGATAAGGCACCAGCCTGTGAACCCAAAGGTTGCTGGTTCAATTCCCTAGCAAAGGCACATAACCAGGTTGCAAGCCAGGTCTCCAGCCAGGTCTCCAGCCAGGTCTCCAGCCAGGTCCATAGCTGGAGGCATTGATGTCTCTCTCTCCCTCTCTACCTCTCTCTCCCTTCCCCTCTTTCTGAAAGTAATAAATAAAATCTTTAAAAAACAAAAAAAATGATTTTTCAAAGATCCCTGAAAAAACATGAACCGAGATTTGAACATCGCTTGCTCTTTCCTAGGGCTATTCAACATTATAAAGAGACCTTAACTTGCATCAGATTCACAACAAGCCAGTGACCCACATGAGATAACACTAAATTAGGGTCTAACACAGTAGTCAAAAAGTAATGTTTGAGCCGTTTCTTTTGTAATCCCCATCTAGCATGATATCAAAGAGTAAGGACATTCTATAAAGAAAAGGTAGGACTAATAAAAACCATTCTTTGTTAATATCTTTCCATCTCTTACTATCAACGGAAGGTGGACAATAGGGACATAGAAATATATTTCATGCAAAGTATTTCTGTAGAAATACACAACAGCCTCCCTCCCTTAATGTAGGTTTCGCTGCCTTTAACAGACCAATATGCAACAGGCATCTTCCTTTTCTTTTCACTCTTTTCCTTAGAATTGGGCATCTTTTTCTAATAACCCCCCTTTCCTTAATGACTGACTCCCCAAGAGTTGATAGCCCCTCAGAAGTGATTATCAGGCACTCAACAATGACACATCATATGGATGGTTTACTGAGGAGAAGAGTCTGAAAGCCTTTGAAACCATCCATTTTCACCAGACCAAGTCTTCTCCTCACTTTCCCCTAAATGAATTATTAGGCTAACTGACATCATTTTTAATACTGATTGAGTCCTTCCTGAGTAACAAATTCTAAAGTTTTTCCATTGTGGACCTGTGTTACATGACTTAGTTTGTCCTGCAGAAACACCCTAGTGTAAAATACGTTACCTCTGGCACACTTGCAGAATAGAATCATTGTCTATTCAGTTTTTATCATCTTTGCTTTCTTAAGAGCAAATAAAAACTGGAGTAATACAGTGCTTCTTCTTACCTCTTTTATAGACATTATATGAGGTTAATAACATTCATAAAACCCCCCAGCCCTGGCTGGTAGCACAGTGGATAAGGCACCAGTCTGCGAACCCAAAGGTCGCTGGTTCGATTCCCCAGCCAGGGCACATAAGCAGGTTGCAAGCCAGGTCTCCAGCCAGGTCTATGGCTGGAGGCAGGTGAAAGGCAACCATACATTGATGCTTCTCTCCCTCTCTGCCTCTCTCTCTTCCTCTCTTTCTGGAAATAATGAATGAAATCTTTAGAAAAACAAAATAAAATAAAACCCTCAAAATTAAGTACGAGCCCAGCAAACAAGAGTCTACCCTAGACTAACAGAAAAGGCAGGCCAGTACACATCCAATACTGCCATCTGTTGGTGGCAGGCAGAGTTGACTCATTTTTGTTTCTACCTATCAAAGTCAGTTTTAAAATTCCTAAATACATGAGGTGCTACCTCCCAGTTAAGCCTGGTAAAAGTAAAAGCAACCATTTCTGAAAACCAGTCTATTGTACCTTTAACTACAAAGGGTATCACAATTTGTTTGGTAAGGTTTGTTTTCAGAGAAATATCCTTGCAGAAAAACACACTAGATGGACAAATATTTTCATATGACTCTTAGAGTTGAAATTTTAAAAGCATTCCTGAACAATGTGTATGTCTCACACAAAAACAAAGTTGACTCATTCATAAACAGAGTTTTTCAGCACTATACAGTTGATGCTGGAACAACATGTGTTTGAACTGCACAGATCCACTTATATATCAATTTTTTTCAGTAAATACCGACACTGTTTTCAATCCATGGTTGGGAGACTACTGATGTAGTCTCTTCAACTGTATGCATGATTTACTCCATTTTATGTAGGGGACTTAAGCCCTAAACAAAATCAGGGTCCTTTAAGAAAGGAATAATAAAAGTAGAGAACAAGCAATGGTTGTCACATGATCAAGGACAGTTTCAGTTTTTGCTCAAACATCACAAGTCAAAAGCCATTGACTCAAACCTCAAACTGACTACTAACTACAGGGTTTTCCTTCCCTCCAAGAAACAGCTCTAAGTTCCTGATTCTTTACTACCAAACCTACACTTCATGACTGACTTGTGTTACTCTGTTCCCCCAAAGGATTGACCACACTCTAGAAAACATGACTTTAGCAATAGTCACAAAGAGCATTTGAAAAGAAGACAAAGTCACTGACTCTTCAGCATACTTTGAGGGAATCAATAAGCCCTCTAGCATTGGTCTGTCAGTTCAATGTTTTCCTTCTAATTCCACAATAAGAAGTGTAGGTGGGCTCTTCTATCAAAACCGTAATGATCTCCAAAGCAAACCGGGTAAAGAGGGGATAAGGAGGAGGAATGAGAATTCAAAATAAAACTAAACCCATCACCCCACCACCTTGCTCCTTGGCAGCTGCTCCCGCTCATTAACTAAATCACCTGTTAAGTCTCCAGAGCAATTAGAGACAAGTCTTTCAATTAAATAACTGTGGCACAATTATCACAGGACTTGATAATTATACCACGATGGCCCTCACGGGCCCTGAAAAGCAGTCCCCTGACCCAGGTTATTTCAGCCAAGGACCGTCCCTCTCCTGTAAAAGGCAAATGCTCAGTGATGTACAACAAGACGGAGAGAAAAGACACAATTTCTCCGTATCTCAGACTGAATAGACAATTCAAAGCCATCTCCCTGCTTTCACAGGGAAACACTAAACAATGTGTCTTTTGAAACGGGAATATTGTATTTTGTCTGCCAAGAACTGTGAGACTCAGCAGAGAATTTTACAGGGACACTTCCTTCCTGCTGGAAGGCTGCCCAAGAAGAAAAGAACGCTCACACTTCAGTGGCAAGACCTGGGGGATTGTTACAGCTAGACATGCCCAAGTAGGTCACTTTACTCCCCCCGCCCCTGCCCAACATCTTGATTTTCACAACTATAAAATGACAGCATTGGACCAAATTAAAAAGGTCTGTGTTGTTTACCCCCAACAATAGGCCAAATAATCAGAAACTCAGATCTAAGTGTGGTGGGTGAATGATTTTTTAAATGGACAGAGTTGAAAGAAGCCATACACAGATACTAATGACAAAGCATGGGTCAAGGACACAACAGGTATTTACTCACACTAATGTTCTTTTTGTTAGCTATCATGCAAATGTCCTGGTTTCATAACACATGAGCAGAATTAAACTTCAGCAACTGAAAACGAGATAATTAATTACGCTCACCTTCAGCTGTAATCGCTATTGACCTGGGCCTGTTAGCAGCAGCCTGTCACATAATGGTGACCCTTAGGAAGGGGATTTGTCCTTCCTGGCCGGAAGATTGTGTGTGCACCCTAATTTAAAGGGGGAAATGAGGCTCCAAATCTTTCCCAGACTCGCCTCCAGGGATACGCAGGCTGCTTTTGTTCCAATGGGACCCAGGCTGGACCCCAGGGGAACCGGGGTTATTTCCTTAGTCTATGAGTCTAAAACCATGTTCCCAAACTTTATCGTGCCTATGAGTCACCTAAGAAACTTATTAAAAATGCAAATCCCCAAGCCCCATTCCAAAGACTCTGGTTCAGTAGATTTGAGGTGCATTGTAGGAATGGGTACTTCATATTTTTAGGGGAGAGCGCACACACAGTCCCCCCACTACCACAAATTATGCAGTCAAGGTTCCCACATTTGGGGGAATTGCAGGGGTCAGCACATCCAGAATGCAAAGGATAAGTCATCCCCTGGGAAAACCACCATCATAATCATGGTATCTCCCCTGCCAGGTAAATATAGAAATGGGTATTTTAAAGAAGTACCAGAAGATGATGGTGATATAAGTAATCCAAAATCCATACTTGGAGACATACTGGTCATTCCAAAGTAGCTGGGAGGGATCCTCATAACTAGAAAAAGGCCTGGGTTTTCTTCATTTGGCTAAAAATAACACCGCCAAGAATTAAAACCCAAACCAGTATGATAAATATGTAGGTTCTTGCTTCTAAGGAAGATGGAGAAGACCTGGGAATGAACGGGCGTGTATTCCAGACAAACTCAAAGAGGTGAAAGGCCCTCAATCCACCTTTGCTGTGTAAGGAAGCAGCATCATCACATACTGTGTGCAAATGAATCATCTATTCAACAGGACAGCAGAAGTTCCGGACAGCCCTGCAACCCCAAGTGGAACTTACACAGCATCATACAGTTAATTTCAAAAGAACTTTTTTCTCCCTTCTTTCTTATTTTACTTATCTAAAACTTTTGAGTTTCCTAAGGACCTCCCTTTTTAAGAAAAAATAATCTCAACCTCAAATACCACCACCTATTTATTAGTAAGCCTAGTTCAGTGCTTTTCAATAGGAAAGATCTGAAGCTCTTCATCAAGAATCCTAAATCCTCTTGCAAAGGTGTGTGTATATCATCCTTCTCTCTGAGCTCTACCATCAGTAGCTCAACCCTGCTTAAGAATATAGGTCATCAAGAACCTAGTATAAAGGAACCATGGACATGGACCACAGGTGGGATTGACTTTGGGGGGGAATGGGTGGGTGGGGAAGGGGACAGAGGGGAGCAAAAAGGGGATGGATGTAATACAACAACAATAAAATTAAATTTAAAAAAAAAAGAAATATTTGTTCTATTGTCCAACAACAATAAAAATATATATATATATATAGGTCACAATTCTCTGGCATGCTTTCAGTTGCCAGCCAGAAGCTTGTCCATTCTGTAAGTTTCCAACTCATTAACTATTTGTTATATTTTTTAAACTTTTCACTTACAGTTGACATATAATTACATTAGTTTCAGGTGGACAACATAATGACTAGACATTTATATAACTTAAGAAGTGATCACCCTATAAGTCTAGCACCCATCTGACACCAGACATAGCTATTACAATATTATTGACTATATTCCCTTTGGTGTACTTTACATCCCCATGACTGGTATTTTTGTTTTGTTCTGTTTGTTTTTAGAGGGAGGGAAAGAGAAGGAGAAAAAGAGGAAGAGAAGCATCCATCCGTTGCCTCTCACACACCTCAACTGAAGACTGAACCTGCAACCTGGGCATGGGCCCTGATCAGGACCTTTCTCCTATACAAAGAAGCCTAATCCAGCCAAACCAGTTAGGACTCCATGACTGTTTTTATAACTGCAATTTGTACATCTTAATCCCTTCCAGCTTTTCACCATTCCCTCCATCCCCCTCGCATCTGGAAACCATTAAAATGTCTTCCGTACCTATGAATTTGTTTGTTTGGTTTGGTCATATATTTTGTTTTTTAGATTCCACATATAAGTGAAATCATATGATATTTGTCTTTCTGACTCACTAACTTTTTTAACTGATTTGAGAGAAAAGGAGGAAGTGAAATAGAAAGAAACATTAATTTGTTGTTCCTCTTATTTATGCATTCATTAGTTAGTCTTGCATGTGCCCTGATTGGGGATTGAACCTGCAACCTTGGTGTATTGGGACAATGCTCTACAACTGAGCTACCTGGCCAGGGCCTAATTCATTAACTTTTAATGAGGCAAATAATGATTTGTAACCAACAGGCATCTCCTCTGAATTAGTTAGAGAACTGGAACTCCAAACAATACCCTTATCTTCCCTTTTTAATCCCCACCCTTGGCAGCACATTGCCAATGCTCCTGGCTTTGCAAGGTTTAGGGCCTCTGCAACATGGAGGTCTCTATAAGAGACTGCACTGAAAGTTGAAGGGGCTCCTCTATGACGGCATTTTCCTTTGCATAAAGGGGAAGAGTTCATTGGTCAAAGACAAGGATCATACAACAGGAGTGAAAGGGACGTCAAGGAGATGAGCCGCAGGCCCAGCCCATTGAGAACCTATCAAGAGCTGAGCACAGAGCTCTTTTAGGCTGTGCAATGTGGAATCATATACCCTGATTCTGACTACAAATTATATTTATCTTCTTTTCAAACACATATAGAGCACTTACCGTGTGCTAGGCACCAATTTGCTTAGCAAGTGTTTACTCATTCTAGCTACACGCACCACATGTACACATGTTCCGTATCACCCAGACAAAAGAAACTATTCACTCTTGCTGTTTTGTTCATGAAAAACCAGAATTATAAATCCGCTCCCATCCACAAAATGGCTCTGGCCTTGTAGCTAAGAAACCTGAACTGGAACTGAAGTCATGGATGAGTTGGGCTTGACTGGACCTCCTTAAGGGCCACAGGCTACACTTGGTACCAAAGACTCTATCCCTTCAAATTTACAATTGCAGAATTTAGTGGAATAAGACAGAACCCAAGGGGGAGGAAGCAGTCCAGCCTTCTCCCTTTTGAAGAGGTAGAAAGGTAAGTTAGAAAACCTCTCAAATCTTTTCCAGCTGTCTAACGATGATGATAATAAAGATAAAGCAAACCACAAAGCTGGTTTTACGTACCTGTTCAGATATTACACCACCAGTAAGAAATTATTTTACAGATCCTGAACTCAGTATTAAGAATAAATAACAAGAACCTCTTACAGAGTAACTGATATGCCAGGAGCACCAAAATAAGACTAAAACATAATGCTCATACCCCAGGTAGAAGTTTTAAATAAAAGAGAAATAGATTAGTCTATCTTGAATACTCAAAGCTATCAAAATGGATTGATTCTCAAGCAACATGAATCCTGGAATTCAAGCACATAAAACCATTATTTAATTTTCTTCCTAATCTATTGTCCCTTCCTAATCTATATACCCTTTCATTTATCAGAAAGTTAATCAAAATATTTATTGAGCAGATTAAATGCTCTAGCTTTGGGCTAGGTGCTACAGGAAAAAGAAATTATAAAGCACAATCCCCACCCTTAATGAAAAAATTTACTTAGATCAAGAGACAAAAAAGGCCCTTCCATGCAAAGTTAACACCACAAAGAGAGAGGAATAAGATTCAAGGAGGGAAAAAAAAGCAATTTCTTACAATAAGAAGTCATATTGGGTAGATAAGGTACAACCAAGCAGAAAACGTACACCGAAATACAGTAGGCAAAGGGAAAGCCATTAAGTTAAGTACACAACTTGATAAAGTTGTGGTTAGAAAAGCTAGCAAGGTATGGGGGGAAGGAGAGATGATAAATTGCTATTTGAACTTAATGCATTTGCCATTGTGGTAGGTTAAACTATGTCCCTTAGAGAGGTATTTCAGGTTTTAGCCCCCAATTCCTCTAGCTGTGAATATGACCTTATTTAGAAATGGGATCTTTGCAGATGTGATCAAGATAAAATGAAGTCACATTGAATTAGAGTGGGCCCTAAACCCAGCAACTAGTATCTTGATGAGAAGAGGAGAAGACACACAGAAAAGAAGCACAGGGAAGAAGGCCATGAAACATAGAGGCAGAAGCTGGAACAACACAACTACGAATCGGGGAACATAGGCAGCCACCAGAAAGCAGAGTGAATCTGGAAAAGATTCTGCCTCAGAAGGAACCACCCCTTCCAACACCTTGATTTTATTTATTTTTTTAGAGATTTTATTCATTATATTTAGAGAGAGAGGAAGGGAGAGAGGCAGAGAGGGAGAGAGACATCAATGTTATTGTTGCCTTTCATCTGCCTCCAGCTACAGACTGGGCTGGAGACCTGGCTTGCAACCTGGTTATGTGCCCTGACTGGGAATGGAACAGGGACCTTTGGGTTCACAGGCCAGCACCTTATCCACTATGCCACCAGCCAGGGCAACACCTTGACTTTAGATGTTTGGTGTCCTGAACTGTGAGAGAATAAATTTCTTGATTTGTTAGTCACCTTGTTACAGAAAACTCAAGAAACTAATGCAATTATGCTCTACGTAGTAAATGTATGAAAATAGAAAAAATCAAATACAAGACTTCATGATTTCCTAATTCATTTATTAAAATTATCGTATTTATGCCTTCTTTTGAGGTGAATTACAGTTCTCAAATTACATTAATTTACACTGTAAACTTGGTGTATCAAGAACATTGATCTTATTGGCCATTTAAGTGTAATAGTAAAGGACTGGTTAATGATCACAATGCATCGTAAAACCTTCAGAAGGAAAGGAGAATTTTGCGGACCATTTGGTTTTTGTGTGTGTGTGTGTGGCAGTTTTTAAGTTATTAGTTTTTAAAATCAGTACTTTTTAATGGAAACAACTTGACCAAAATCTGTCACAGAATTTTGAGACCCATTAAAACAAAGTTTAATGAGAAAAAAAAAAAAAAGAACATTGATCTTTTTTCTTCTATCCACCAACACACATATAACTGAAACATACGTTAAATTCACCCACTTGTGAATTACAAACTTTGACAAACTTATCTGTTTGTTCATTTGTTTTTTAATTCAAAGAAATAAACTTTTAATAAACATGATCCTGCCTTTCTCCTCTACCTTCCACTTTATACAGACAGTTTTTAAGACAGTTCTCAGGAAAAGCACATTAAAGCTCAACAGTTACACATACAATTCTGTATCACAACAAATACGTACATCTCAGTAAAAGTTTATTCTCCATTGTGGAGTGATAATGAGGGTGGTTGAGCCCTTAGCAATAAGGTATAGACAACAGAGATATTAAAGCAAAGACTAAAAACATTAACATTATTTGCCAGTCATTGTGCTAAGTGCTTTGCATATAGTAGCCTATGTCCCCCCAAAACTATGATACAGTTAAATTACCCTTTACTTTGCTTTCAATTATTAATAGCTTTAAAAACAAATATTAAAAATGTACAAACAAAACTCTGTAACTATTCCATTGAAAAAGAAACTTGGAGAAAGGTTTCTTTTCTTTTCTTTTCTTTTCTTTTTTCTTTCAGATGTAATCCCTTATTCAATCTGGACTGCCACAAAGCCAGACAGAAAGCACAGGGATTTTTTTCTTTCGCATCCTAGTGCAAACCAAAAGAACAACATTAGATTGTTCACGGTCTATCAGTGGATGCAGTGTTTTCTTTTAATAAAAAATATCACAGCACTGTTCATCATGGTTTAACCAAGACATGCCTTTGATGTCCTAAACTATAAGAATGGTTAAATGACTAAATAATCAAATACCATATAAATGTATAAAATGTTGCTTTATAGCATGTTTAATATAAGAAAATGCTTGTTATATGAATACTTTCCTTCATAATTTTCTATGTTGTTTAAACTCTACTATTTTTCAAGAAATAATAAAAGCTAGCCCAAAAACAAAGTGCTAGCAAGTGGCAAAATCAAGACTTACACCCAGAACTGTCTGATTATAGAGCCCTGAAGCCCACTAGCCAACACTGATCTTATATAAAGTCCTAATTTTATCCCAGGAACATTATCCTAAAAAGAGGAAAAAGTATGGCATGGCCAAGTATTGTTTCACAAAACAGACCATATGACTATGAGCTTTTATAATTTAAAATATTGCCTTTAGCTGTGGTTGTGGTTCCTTGGTTTTTGGTGCAATCTATCAAGAGTCAGAGTTCAGGTTGAGTCAAATGTATTATGCTGGAGCCCTGGCTGGTGGTAAAGTAAATAAGCACCAGCCTGCAAACTTAAAGGTCGCTGGTTCGATTCCCAGTCAGGACACATAACCAGGTTGCAAGCCAGGTCTCCAGCCAGGTCCGTGGCTGGAAGCAGGTGAAAGGCAACCATACATAGATGTCTCTCTCCCTCTTTGCCTCTCTCCCTACCCCTCTCTCTAAAAATTATAAATAAAGTATTTTTTTATGTATTATGCTGAAAGGCAACATAAACCAAGAGAGTCATTACTCAGAGATGGACTGGCCAGGAAAACAGTGAAAAGAATGGAGACCAGAGCTCCCATTCCAGGCATTTCAGCTAAAAAGTGATGTATCAACTGCTCCATATCCCTGGGGGAAAAGGAAATTGTATCAATACATGATGTATCCTTAATGAAACTGACAGCTCTTATTTTTTTTTGCATGCCTTTCTCTATAATCACAAGAATCTAGGAGTCCATGTGATCAGCAGGCACAAAACCACACTACAAAGACCAGTCCCTTATTAAAAGTAAGGTATTTGCTTCATTTAATTTAAATACTCCACATTTTTATATTCACTCCACACACTTACAGAATACCTGCAATGTGAAAAGAATTTAGACGTATCTCTGAAACACACACATTAAGAACATTTTGCAAATAAGGTTTTCGGTTTCTTCTCCCTTCAACTTCCACCTTCTGCCGTCCCTTCTCATATCTGTAAGTGCCTAGCAAAGAACATCTGATAACAACTAACATTCGTTGCCTGAGAGATCATGTCCACAGCTATGAGAAGTATTTTTTAATTTAATCAAAATTTTTCTTTTTGGCATAACCTAGTTTCTTTTGGACTTTTTTAAAAGATTTTATTTATTATTTTTAGAGAGAGAGGATGGGAGAGAGGCAGAGAGGGAGAGAGACATCAATGTATGATTGCCTTTCACCTGCCTCCAGCTACAGAGCTTGTTAGAGATCTGCCTTGCAACCTGGTTATGTGCCCTGGCTGGGAATTGAACCAGCAACCTTTGGGTTTGCAGGCTGGCGCCTTATCCACTGTGCCAACAGCCAGGGCTGGACTTCACTTTTAAGTTCTGAGTCTCCAAGCTTAAATAATCAGCTAATATGCCATCACAACGCCTCACAGTGAGCAGCTTTTCAGGCAGCTCTCCATCTCTATTCCCTGTTATTGTCAAGAAACCCCAACTAGTATAGTGATTTGCATAAGGCCACTCTCCAGGCCAGCAAGTGATTCTGTCTGTCACTGCTCCCAAGGGTGGCCAATACAAGGCATTGTCAGAGTTCTGAGTTACTATCTGAAAACTTTCCCATTCATCACTGTCTTTGTGGACCACTTTAGTGAAAATACTCTCATCTGATAAAACTTATTATTTTTATTTCTTCATTCCAGTGAAGCTATAATGTCAATGAATATTGTGTAGGTCAGCTACACAAATTCACAATGATAAATTAAATGCACTCCTTTTCTTCTTCATTTACAGGAAAAATATTCCCTTTGAAAAATAAGATTTATAGTGACAGTATCAGCTGACTTGGTATCTTGAAATTCCTTTAATAAGAATGATGAGCACCATGTCAGAATAATACCTCCTTACAACAATTCTATAGTTTCAGCTACAGTCCAGAGGCGGAAAGTACTGGTGCCCCTGCTTTCATTCTTGAATTAATATAAGCAGAAATATAAGCAAATAAATATAAGCAGAGTTAGGATCTTACATTTCTAAGGGGAGATATAGTGAAAGGACTATCTGAAAGATGAGAGAAATTAGCCAGGGGTAAGTCAGGGAAGAGCTCTGAGAACCACTCGTAGTTTGGAATTCCTGGTGCGGAGATGAGCTGGGGAGGTTGTGGAATGTCACTATAAGACACTGTGGGGAGCCAGAAAAAGGTTCCAAACAGGAGAGGGACATGATCAAAGCTACGGATTGAAAAATGATTGAGAAAGGATAAAATTAAAGTATAGAATTTAAGGCTGTTCTCCCAAGAAGCCTGACTATAAACAGAAAGAAGAAAGGCACAAATGAAGCAGAGGAGCCTAGGAGCAAGAGATATTGAAGATAAAGGAATCAGAGAGATTAACTGTTGGAGAAAAAGGTTGCTGATATGTATCTAAGTACAAGAATAAGAACTTGAGAGCATTACCCACCAGAGACCCACTTCCTGCTCTAAATGAGTAGTACTCAAATCTAGGTCTCCTATACAGAACACCAAGCCTTCTAGTTTCTAGCTATTCAAAGTATAGTCTAAGGATAAACAGCACCTAGAAGTTTGTTGGAAATGCAGAGAATCTCAGGCCCCACTCCAGACCTCCTGAATCTGAATCTGCATTCTAACAAGATTGCTAGCAGATTTCCTCATACAGTGAAGCTTGAAAAGCACTATTCCACACAATCCTGGGGATCCTGAAGGAATTATGGAGAATAGGAAAGGAACCAGAAGACTGGTGACAGGGAAAAAGGAAAGAAGAAAAATATAGCAAAATTCATTTTAGCAACCTAAAGCTAAGATAAATTATTGACAGGAAGACCAGATATAATCTTAATCTCTAAGAGTTAGCAAGGACACATTAAGAATAAATCATGTCAGAATCTCCTTATTTTCTTGTATCAGTAAACCTAGGAGATGTAGTAGACATAGTGTACCTGGGTTTCAGTAAAGTATCTGATAACATGTCTCAAATATTTTTGTAATCAAGAAATGTGGGCTCAGTGATAGTTCTATTTCATGTACTCATAAGTGGTTTAACAATTATCCCAAAAGGGTTTTGACTACTAAGTTAAAATTAACCTAGATTTGCAGATCTCTAGTGGCAGAACCTCCAACTCTCTCTCTCCAGACCATTCAAAACTTTTACAAGAAGCCCAAAGTAACACAGATTGAGGTAATTCTAGATCATTGTGCCTTCTCTAAACAAAATTCCAAATGAAATAATTTATTCCTTGTTTCAAATACAGTAATTGAGAGAAAGCCTTGTATTAAGAGTGACCTTGTACTTTCTGAGTGCAATTTTTTTAAATTTTATTTATCATTCTCAGAGAGAAGGGAAGGGAGAGAGGCAGAGAGGGAGAAAGACATCAATGTAGGTTGCCTTTCACCTGCCTCCAGCTATGGACCTGGCTGGAGACCTTGCTTACAACCTGGTTATACGCCCTGGCTGGGAATCGAACCAGTGACTTTAAGGTTCACAGGCCAGCACCTTATCCACTGTGCCACCAGCCAGGCCCTCATGTTAGGACTTCTGATAAGCTGTAGAGTCACATTGCTGGATTTGTGGTCTTGAGAGAAGGACTCAGAAACAAGGGGACAAATACAAAAGGTGCTATTTTCATCGATCACTGAAAGGGTCTGGAAACCGAAATTTGATTATTTTGTCTCTGCTTGAGTCTTGCTTGAACTCTGTGTTCCTGGAAATTAAATTCACACTTAGGCTGATTTGAGCGAGTCATTCTTTCCTTTCTATTTAGCAGCCTTTGCAAGTGTTTCTTGTCTTAAGTAACTGCACAGGAGGCCCCAACAAAAAAGTAGTTGTAATTAAAGGTGCAAATGAACACACACAGGGATGCCCAGGGAACCAGGCAGTAAATATCACATACCCACTAACACGAAGCAGAGATGTTCTCAAGCATTCTCACTCAGAAAGTACAAAGTCACTCTTAATGTAAGGCATTCTCCCAATTACTGTATTTGAAACAAGGAATAACTTACTTTTTTGGAATTTTGTTTGGAGACAGCACAATGATCTAGAATTACCTCAATCAACATTACTTTGGGCTTCTTATAAAGGTCATCTGATGAAGTTAAAAAAAAAAAAACCAACTGTATCATTCACCATTCCTAGGCATGTAAACTCACAACTGCAAATTTTGTAAAATCTTATTATAAAGTTATAAATGATTATGTCACGGTGTGTGTGAATGGCAATCAGATAAATGGAGGTCGGGGGTGGGAGACGTCCCTAAAGAAATCTGAATGGTTACTTGTGACTTAGGTCAAAATTGTAGTAGCCACATTATACTTGGCTTTCAAAAAATTAAAAATGTCTTGTTCACACAACTTGGAAATTATAATAGGCCCTGAAAACTATACGAGGTGGCTCCAAATGCTTCCAACAAAAGCAGCTGCTAAAATCAAGAGATATGTGGAAAATCAGAACAAATTCATTATTAATTTTAAGTAGAAAAAAAAAGGTGGTTCTAACTTACACTATTTTGTCACTGGAA
Organism: Noctilio leporinus; assembly: GCA_004026585.1. Taxonomy (NCBI): domain Eukaryota; kingdom Metazoa; phylum Chordata; class Mammalia; order Chiroptera; family Noctilionidae; genus Noctilio; species Noctilio leporinus. Next base: position 795,076 of record PVIW01000020.1, read on the forward strand.
TTGAAAAATCCTATTAAGACATCAAGATACAAAAGATAGAATACACCAAAGTAAGGTGTCAGATTAAGACACAAATTTTTCAAAATTATGATTGAATGGTTTATAACACTTGAACCCTCACCCACCTCAAGGGTCTAAAAGAATATACAGAGAGCTATGGGTGCACACTGTGTCCTACCCACCCAAGCAAGAAGAGAAGGGTGATGTCTTTCCCCCATAGCCTAGTAAGAGGGCTCTGGCAAGTTCATGCAGAATGCCTGATGTGTGGCCCCTGCCATTGGGTTCACTGTGAATTTTGACTGGCTCCAATCTGAGAAATTTAAGAAGGCAAGGATGGGCAGATGAGCTGCTCAAAGAGACTAGAGCTGGCAGCCAGCATTCCCAGAATTCAGCAGGGCCAAGGATGTGTATATGTTTATTTATATTGGCTGTGGGCCAATGGCAGGAGGTCATGTTAGGACTTGGCCAAGAGGGTCACCTGCTGGGGCAAACAGCCCTTATCAGAGAGAAGCAGGAGGTCCAGCAGCATTCACAGGCTGAGGATAAAGTAGGCTACTAACCAACAATATAGGAGGGATCACCATCAAGGGATGGACAAACAGGTGACCATCCAGATAGCATAAAGCCATCTTACAATAGGACCAGTCTGTATAGTCAAGAAACTGTGGCCAGAAACTCAAGATGGGAAAGAAAGCCAGTGTCCTCTAATCAACTTCAAACTTCTCCCAGGCAACAGGACTGGACTGGGGACTGTGGTGAGAGGAGAATTTTTCATTTCCTATCAAGTTTGGTGCTGTGACTTTTTCATCAGACTGTATAAATTATGTATAGTAATTCCCCTTTAACTATAGGGGGTACATTTCAAGACACCAAGTGGATACTTGAAACTGGATAGTACCAGGCCCTGTATGTACAATTGTTTTCTATATGTACATACCTATGATAAAGTTTAATTTATAAGTTAGACACAGTAAGAGATTAACAATAATATTAAAATAAAACATTTAGAACAACATTCTGTGGTAAAAGTTATGTAAATGTGGATTAGGTAAAAAAGGATAACTGGAACACAAGCACTGTAACATCAAGACAGTCTATCTCATAACTGAGAAGGCTACAGGGTAATAAGTGGGGTGCATTATGCAGCACAGAGATGCTGGACAAAGGGAATGATTCACATCCAAGTGAGACATAGCTGGGCATCAAGAAATTTCATCACACTACTCAGACCAGCACACAAGTTTTTAAACTATCAATTGCTTCTTTCTAGAATTTTCCATTTTATAATTTTGGATGGCAGTTGACCAAGGGTAACTGAAACCTGTACATTGAAACCAGATAAGGGTGACTACTGTATCAAATTGAGTGTGTTTATGACTGAAGAATAACCAGGAAAATTATGGAGTTATCTGTGCTTTCATGCAAGAAGGTCATGTAAATGAAACCGAAATGAAAAAGGAACAAACATGAATATATGTGACTATTTAGATGAATCTCCAGGGAACTATACTGAATGAAAAATAATCCCAAAGGTTACATACTTTTTATTCTATTTATAAAATTCTGTGAAATGACAAAATTATAGAAATAGATTAGTGGTTGCCGAGAGTTAACAAGGCGGTGAAGGCAAGAGGAAAGTATGTAGATTCGGCTACATGAGGGCAACAAGAGGACTCTTTGTGGTGATGGATATGCTCTATATCTTGACTGTATCAATGTCAATGTCCTGATTATGACACTGTATCCACCATACAAATCAGGTACCACATATGGACTATTAGGGGAAACTGGGTAAAAGGTATACAGCATATCTCTGTATTTTTTTACAACTGCATGTGAATTTACAATTATCACAAAATAAAGGTTTTTTTTAAGATGCTAAAAGTTGTGTACATACATGAAATGAAACAAGTGATGACCAGCCTTTACTACAATGATTCATATCCTACCAGCTGAAGATACTTTGAATCTTTTGTAAAATCTACTGCATTCAGTTCTGTTATAATCAGGGTTTTCACTCTAATATTTGTTCGCTGCACTTGTGAATTAGTTTAACTAGGGCTGCCATAACAAAGTACCACAAATTGGGTGCTTAAAACAACAGAAGCTAGCCCTGGCTGGCTGCACAGTGGATAAGGCACCGGCCTGCGAACCCAAAGGTCACTGGTTCAATTCCCCAGTCAGGGCACGTAATCAGGTTGCAAGCCAGGTCTCCAGCCAGATCCATGGCTGGAAGCAGGTGAAAGGCAACCATACATTGATGTTTCTCTGTTTCTCTCCCTCTCTGCCTCTCTCCCTTCCTCTCTTTCTGGAAATAATAAATAAAATTTAAAAAAAAAAACAAAAAAACAGAAGTTAATTGTCTGATGGTTATGAAAGCTAGAAATCCAAAGTCAAGGTATTGAAGGGCCATGCTCCCTCAGACACCTGTAGGGGAATCCTTCCTTGTGTCTTTCAAGTTTTTGATGATTGACCAGCAGTCTTTGGTGTTCCTTGGCTTACAGCTGCCTAACTCCAATCTCTGCCCTTATCACATAGTGTTCTCCTTGTGTGTATCTATCTTTATTGGGCCATCTTATAAGAATACTAAGCATGTTAGATTAAAGACCTCCCCTACACCATATGACCTCATCTTAAGTAATTTTATCTGCAATGACTCAATTTCCAAATAAGGTCATGTTCTGAACTACTGGAGCAGGACTTTCACATATCTTTGGGGGAAGAGACACAATTCAACCCATACCACTTGGCTAGAGTCAAAATACTGTTTGCGCCCTGGCTGGTAGTACAGTGGATAAGGCACTGGCCTGAAAACTCAAAGGTCACTGGTTTGATTCCCAGCCAGGGCACATAACCAAGTTGCAAGCCAGGTCTTCAGCCAGGTCCATGGCTGGAGGCAGGTGAAAGGCTACCATACATTCATGCTTCTCTCCCTCTCTGCCTCTCTCCCTTCCTCTCTCTCTGGAAATAATAAATAAAATCTTTAAAAAAAAAAAATACTGTTTGCTGTTTTCAGGCCAGTCAACATCCCCATTCCCACCAGTGAGCTACCAGGACAGATAGGTAAAAGGAGTGGTTCCCTAAAGTTGACAGAAACTCAAAAACACCACCATGATCTCAGGTATCTAGGATCCATCTGCCTCAGGAGCTCCCTGACAACACTCCCTCTCAGCTACTACCCCACAGACAGGGTCACACCCCCAGCCTGCTTCTAGCAATAATTTTGACTGCCTAGGATCCAAAAGCCTCTAAAAGTAACAGTGATATCCCCATAAACATTATGCTACTGGGTTCAAAAGGTTGCCTGTCTTATTTCACTGGCTCACTCTAACCTAAATCAGGCTATGACTTCAGTCCTTGGGGATTTCCTATCAAGAGACCAGCTGTCCCTACAGATATCTGGCTTTCATGAATATTGCTCTAGGCTACTGGCTATGACTGAACATCTGAATCCTGGTTGTAGGCAAAATATGTTCATTTTCAGAAAGCCCTTCAGCCTTATGCAAATAAAGACAGTGGCTATTTAATTAATTGTTCTATTTAATTTCCCCCAAGCACTTCATCCCATCAATCACTACTTACTGAACACCGACTATATGCCAGGCACTGTTCTAGATGTTGGGGACACAGCACTGCATGAGAAACATTTTCTGTCCCCTTGGCTCTGAAGTCTAATGGAGGACAAACAAGGTAATAGCTGGGATTATAACTGCTATAGAAGAAATAACCAAGAAGATGTGATAGAAGTAGATGGAGACCACTTTAGACAGGCTGTCTTCTTGGAGAAGGGGACACCTGAAATGCAATTTAAAGGATGAATACAGGTCAGCCACAGGAAGCACGTGGGTAAGAACATTCCAAGGCAGAGAGAAGAAAAAGAACAATGACCTTTAGTGGTATTGAACTTGGTATGTTAAAGACACTGAAAGGTAGTTTGGAAGATGAGAATGTCTTGGCTTTGCTCTTCTCTACCTTCTGCTAAATTGCTTTGTGCCTTTGCACTATTTTAACTCGGCAATGTCCGCATGAGTCTGCCCCAGGTTCTTCCCAATGCTTGGATGTCTGGACCTTGGGCTGACAAAGCTCCTGCTCTTCCCTCTATATCCTGGGCTTGGATCAGCTGTGGACACATCTCCCTCATCCCTACCCCGTAGAGATGGACACTGGCCATGGTGAAATCGGAAGGAGAAAACACTGAGCAGCTCATCCCCCAACCTTCCAGGTGTCCAAACTTCCTCCACACCACACGACTGACAGTGGTGAGGGTTGTGTTTCTCAGGACTCACCCACAGCCTGACCAGTTACCTCCCACAGCTCTTACAAACACTGAGGAAAACAGAAGCCAGCTTATGACCCAAAGACTTGGGATCATCATCCCCTAGGAGGCTACAACTAACAATGGCACTATTTCCCTTTTCTAACACAGTTCCTTTATTACCAAGTTTCCACATGAATTGACTGTGAACAACTATACATGTGTAAATAACTCTTGATGGTTTTTTTTAAAAGGCATGTTTTACTCAGAACAGAAGCTATATGCTGATTCAAGAGAGTTGCCACTGTGTCCTGATCCAGTGCACTCTCCTCTGGGCTGTTTCTGCACATGCACCAGCCTTTGCCAACCCTGTGGCGGGCAGCCTCCCTTACATTCCTGAGCCTATCACCTTCCACTGCTGACCTCCTTCTCGCAGACTTCCAGTCCTCCTCAGTGTGCATGAGCACTTCTCCAGCTACTAGCCTGTCTCTAGCTTCTCAATTGTGGCAACTCTGGGTTTCAGCTGCTCTTCATTCCTGGGCATCAGACTCCCATTGCATCAGGCCCTATCTGGCTGTGAGAGGGGGATAATGAAGATACAAATGGTGACCAGAAGAAAAAATATATACATATATATTTCTGTGTGTGTGTGTGTGTGTGTGTGTGTGTGTGTGAAATCAGGATATTTCTGTTGTGCGTGCTAGGAACCCAATTCACATTAAGTTTAAAAGGGAGGTTTGGGGGTTTCTAGTTCACATAATTAAAATATATAGGCTCAGAAACTCTTGAACAGTATCATTAGATTCATTCTTTCTCCTCTCTCCCTCTCTTCTATTTCTCTGCCTCTCTCTCCCTCCCCTCTCCCTCCCTTCCAACTTTCTCTCACCCTCACTTCTGCTTCTCTCTCTGCCCTTATTCTCTCCTAAGTAGATGGCTCCTATGATTTAGATCCTATGACCATCCCTGGACTAATCACTGAGGACGTAAGATAGAATTCTGGGACCAACAAAGTGTGGACCATGTGCCTACCCCTCTGGGGTAGGAGTGGGGCTATACAGAGTACAGTGAGGGGCAAACATAAAAGGAACCATCTGAGAAAGATTACAGTTTGATTCACTTCATTCTATAATCTTTCAACTATCTGCTACCCTCTACTATATAGGCTGGAAAACTAAAAATACTACTTATCAGATAGCCTTGTTTTAGGATACAGGCTTATGATCTAGGTTCTGTCCAGCAGCTTTTTGCTAGGAAAGCAGATGTGATTAATGTCAGGTGGTGGTTGGGTGCAATCATAAGGTTTTCTTCTAAGTGCAGGGAGATGAGAGATGCCTTTGCTTCTTCTGGGCCAGCTGTGTCCCAAGGTTCTAGAATCTACTCCCTTATTTCACCGGTGGTACATGACTGCAGAAATCATGACGCTACAGTCATATACCACCAGTGGTATGACTGTGCATGTATTTTTTACTGTGTCTCTAGCTCTGTGACATCCAGGTTCTCCCATAAATTTTGAAAGCAACCTAACACCCTTGGTTCTTAGTTCATAAACTGGCTAGTTTGGTGTAGAAGTAAAACTACTTCCTGCTTCATTATGGAAAAAAGGTGCACAATATGTCCCACGGTCAGGAAGGGAAAAAATACGTATTTGGTCCCTGAGCCCCTCTCCTCCGCCATCCAGGACCACTCTATCTAGTCCTGGTCCTCACAAACAATGAAAGTTTGAGCCTTTCCTGTCAGTTACTGACTTCTTAATAAAAACTTGTTTTATAACTTTAACTTTTACAATGTTGATATATGAAAATATAACACAATCTTTCAGGTTATAACACTCATGTGAGGTAAATGCTTTTTTTCCCCATAATAAATAGAACTATAAATCTGGTAATCTTGTAATGGCTTGTTTTTAAATGATTGTTTTATATTTCATTTGGCAAGCCCATCCTTTTAAAGCCTGAACTCCTTTGCAATCCATCTCAACAAAATGTTTTTCTTTAGTAAATACTTTTGTAGTTGTGTCTTCTTTTGACAATAGGCTCTGTTGTTTATAGCTGAGAACTGTGATGAATACTAGGAGACAGGCTCACAGCTGACAGTGCACTTACTGCTAGGGGAGGGCAGTACTGTGAGAGGGAAAGGGATATGCTAAAGCAAATAAAAGCAGAAAATGTCCCTACCATACTTCATAATGTTATTATGATTGAATAATGTAGTATATGTTAAAAACTGTAAATCCCAGCAAAAGTGTTAGGTGAAAGAAGTATTTTTCCCCTAAAAATTTTATTCATTACTTTTAGAGAGGGGAAGGGAGGGAGAAAGAAAGGAAGAAAAACATCAATGTATGGTTGCCTTCCAGGTGCCTCCAGCTGGGGACCGGGCTGGAGACCTGGCTTGCAACCCAGGTATGTGCCCTGACTGGGAATCAAAACAGCAACCCTTGAATTCACAAGTTGGTGCTCAATCCACTGAGCCACACCAGCCAGAGCTTAAAAGCAGTATTCTTGATTGGCAGTAACCATGTTGGCAGGTAAGTCAACATGGTACCTAACATTGCACATGCATCCATGCCCATGAGCAAAACTCTATCTTTCCTCATTAAAGACCCTCCATGCACTTCCTAAAGTGCCTATAGGTAATGTCTTTCTAAATGAAATTGACCATTATTGGAAACAACATTTTTGAGTTCTCTTCCTTCATTCCACTCACTATACCTTATTTTCCTTCATCTTTCAAAGTATTCTTACTCTTACTAAATGCAACCATCTCACCTTCAAAGTGACCTACCTAACTTTTGGTCACACATGTCTTAGAAACAAGTCTAGCAATCATCCCACCTTCTGCCCTTAATGTGTCCTGCCTACTCCCCACCTTCCAACTCTGGCAACATGGAACTTAGAACATTACTATGAACACCTAGAAGTGCAAGATAAAACAGAAGACATCTTTGAATTCTAGCTGAGCTTACAAGAAAGGAAAATTCCCAGTTGCCTGAGACAGAGAACAGAGTATTTGCACTAGGGGTAACTGTTTCAAACCAGAAAATAGGCCCTCACTACTAACTTTAGGTTTCAACACCCACACAAGGATTGAACTGACCATGGACTCACCTGAAGTAGAAATTCCTGCATAAAGCAAGAATCCTCAAAGGGTAGCCACCTCAGTGAAACTGTATCCCCAAAGAGATGACAAGGAAATATGACTTTTCCCTGTGACTGAGGTGTTGACCTATTTATAATGACCCTAACACCTGGCAAAAGGAAACCTAAAACTATTCTAGAGGCCACTTCTGCACCCAAGATCTCAAAGAATCCTCAAAAAAAAGGAAAGAGATTCACAATCAAAAACCTAGAAACACACAAGGAAATGATCCATAAAAAGAGAACCAGCAGACACAATAAGTATCCCAAGGTAACAATGTGAAATAGTATGAGGTTTGTCCAGAAAGTATCCATCCATGTAATACACAAAAAGACACATTTATTGAAAATACAAGATACAATAAACATTGTACATAAGACAATAACACCTCAGTCTCCTCCAAAGTAGGCACCTTGGGACCTCACACAGTTCTTCCAACATCTCTTCCCAAATCCTTTGTTGGAATCACTATCAGCTACCCAGTTGTATTTTCCCAAATCTCATCAACAGTCTGAAATCGCTTCCCTTTCAAAGGTGATTTTAGTTTTAGGAAAAGCCGGGTGCCAAATCTGGGCTGTAGGAGAACTGAGTCACCTGGGTGATTTGATGTTTCACAAAAAAACTCTATATCAGATATGAGTGGGCACATTGTTGTGATGAAGATGCCAATCACCAGTTGCCCATTGCTGCAGCCATTTTCATAGTATCACATCTCTCAACCAATGAAGAACACAGGTAGTGCTTCTTATTCACTGTTTGGCCTGGAGGGACATACTTGTGCTTCTGTTTGGCTTGGGAGGGGAATACTTTTCCACTAAAAAAATCACAGTTAAAATGGTCTGGACCTTGCTGCGACTTTGTCTCACCATCTTTAGGTGTGGAAAATCAGGCAACTTCCATTGGGACAATGGAAGCCCATAGCCATAGACCCATAATTCATCTCCAGTTATGACCTTCTTGAAGAATCTGGTTCATTGGTAAAGACTTGAATCAAGTCATTAACAAATGCAGCACAATGTTCCTTCTGCTTTGGTAGCCTTGACACATTTGATGCCAAAATCTTGGACACAGCAGTTTTTAGAATCCCCAGGTCAGCTTCTAGTTTTTGCACTGTCAGTTGCTAATCTTTGTGGGCTGCAGCCAATACATGTCCAATATTCTTAGGTGTTATGCTTGTTACAGACCTTCCAGAATATGAATCACTTTAAACAGATTCGCAACCATCTTTGAAGCATCTGTGCCACACTTTTATTGGCACTGCACTCACTGTGTCATCCCTAAAAGCCTTCTGAATCATCTGAATAGTTTCCGTGGAAGAATGTTCAAGATTTATGCAAAATTTGACACAGATTCATTGCTCTACTCACTCAAGTCATTCTGAATGTGACAGCCATACAGTATACATGCTCACTCACAGTGTCTAGCACCCCCACTGACTAGTAGAGTGAAGTCTTCCTTGTTCACCTTATTCATCAATGCACGTGTATTCCAGTCCACTCTCCTTGGCTGCCAGGTTACATTGCCATTGCACAAATTGTTCTTGTTGTATTAATATTAACAATGGCTGCACTTTTTTCTGGATAAACCTTGTATGTTTTAAATTATGAAAATGAAAACAAAATTAAAACCATAAATGAAGAACAAGATACTAATATCAACTGATACCTGCCTATTCCTTTATGTACCAGTATGTGCCTATACCCTCAATTTTTCTAACTGTTTTATATGTAGTAAATAGGCTCATCTATATGATGTGACTAAAGTTCCTGAAAGATTCATCCCACCCATTTCGCCCTATCACCTGTCAAATATATGAAACACTCAACTTAGTCACTCCTTTTTGCTTAAGATAATGAATTTTTTTAAAGTACATTTAAAGGTCAACATATTAATGTACTAATACCTGTTAACATCTACATTTAAAGTGGTTTATTTATTAGCATCCACCATGAGAGAACAGAATACAAATACTATTACATTTGGAAGAGGGAAGTAAGCAACTCAAAATAGTCAGTAGGCTTCCCAAATGACCAGGAAACAAGCTGATACCTATAGAGATGGAATAAGACAAGAAAGTAAGAACTCTGAAAATGGGGGCTGGTTTTCTGAAGGTAGTTTTTTTACTTTTTAGTTTTATCCAGAGTAAATCCTTACTTCTAAATTCTGCTGAGTCATTTATATCTTAAGTCTAGTCAAAAACTCTAAAAATAATTTTAATAACATGACAAATAATAATTTCCCACCTAGCCAATATGAAACTTCCTGACAGTAAAAATGTTTACCACAGCTTCCAGTCACTACCCAATCTAAATGTCTTATTGTGAAAATGACAAGTAGAGAAATTCTTTGGTAAACTCTACAGAAGAAATACTTTCAAAGACGTGGATGTCCCAACAAAAAATAGAGCATTGTCTGTTTGTTCCCATTCTACAAAATCCCCCACAATAAATGTATATATCTTACAGAGCCATGAATATTTGGGGCTGAGACTTTGGGGTAAAATAATAACTAAAAATGAAAATTCTAAACAGTAAATTAGTTAGCTGTGTTGTCTTCTAGCATCAAAACTACACTACTTCCAACTTCCAGCCAAGATGGAGGCATAGGTAGACACACTTCATCTCCATCCACAACTAAGAAGGAATACACCTACCTCAAAACTAGAGACAACCAGAAATTCCAGAAAATCAAGCTGCATGGAAGTCCAACAAACAAAAATATAAAGAAGAAATACTCATACAGACAGGTAGCAGGGACTGAGCCAGGGCAGAAAGGATGCAGTTTGGCAGCCAGACAGCAGCTTTGATCAGCTGGCAGAAAGCACAGCCACACATTTAAAAAAATTAAGAACACCTGTCGAGTGCTCCCAGCACCAGACCAAACTTCAGAGATCATGGTTCCAGGGCCAGGGAGGAGGGGAGAACCACATTGGTTCTGACTATGAAAACCAGTGGGAGTTGGGATGGAGAAAAAAACTGCCGGTCTCACAGCAGAGTCCATTTATTTAGAGGCCCCCATGGTCCTGGAACATCCACAGACCTACCCAATCTGGGAACCATGAACCATGGCCAAGGCAACAGTTAGAGAGGCACTAGTCCCACACAGGAAGCAGGAGAGGTGCCTGGAAAAAGGATGAGTGCTGGGCAAGCAGCACTGTTGCCTCTCAGACCCCTCCCCTACATACAGTGTCACACACAATGTGGTGAAATGGGTTGCTCATAGTGACAAATACTTAAGGCTCCACCCTTTACAACATAACAGGTGCAATAGCTCTACCTAAGACATAGGGGCAAAGATAGGAGCCTGTCAAGTTGAGAAGGCCTAGAAGTATGGCCCAAAAGAGGGAACAGGTCAAGGTTCCAGTGGGAGAACTAAGTGATGATGAGATAGCCAACCTAACAGATGCAGAAATCAAAATGCTGGTGATACAAATGCTCACAGACTTGACAGGTATGCTTAAGTACAGCAAATGCAGAAGGGAAGAGGTGAAGGCTATGCTAAGTAAAACGATGGAAAATCCACACAAAACCAATGGTGAAGGGAAGAAAACCAGGGTTCAAATCAATGATTTGGAACATAAGGAAGAAATAAACAGCCAACCAGTACCAAATGAGGAAAAAAGGATCAAAAAAATGAGGAGAGGCTTAGGAACCTCTGCGACAACTTTTAACATGCCAACATCCAAATCATAGGAGTGCCAGAAGCAGAAGAGGAAGAACAAGAAATTAAAAACTTGTGTGAAAAAAATAATGAAGGAAAACTTCCCTAATTTGGTAAAAGAAATAGACATACAAATCCAGGAAGCACAGAGTCCCAAACAAGCTAGACCCAAGGAAGACCATAACAAGACACATCATAATTAAAATGCCAAAGATTAAAGATACAGAGAGAATCTTAAAAGCAGCAAGAGAAAAGATTAGAGTTCCTCTAAAACTATTAGCTGATTTCTCAAAAGGAACTTTGCAGGCAATAGGGCCCTGGCAAGAAATATTTAAAGTGATGAAAGGCAAAGACTTACAACCAAGAATACTCTATCCAGCAAAGTTATCATTCAGAATGGAAGGGCAGATAAAGTGCTTCCCAGAGAAGATAAAGCTAAAGGAGTTCATCATCACCAAGCCCTTATTATACAAAATATTAAAGGAACTTAAGAAAAATAAGATCTAAACTATAAACATTAAAATGACAACAAACTCACAACTATCAACGACATAATCTAAAAGAATAAAAACAAAAACAAACTAAACAACCAGAATAGGATCAGAATCACAGGTATGGAGATATTTGGGAGGGTTATCAGCTAGAAGGGGAAAAAGGAGAAAGGAGGAAATGGTGCAGGGATTAGGAAATATAATGGTGGGCACATCTTAGACAAGGGGAAGTTAAAAACAATATAGGAAAGGGTGAAATCAGGGAACTCATATGCAGGAACCACGGACATGAACTAAGAGGGATGGGGTTGCTGGAGAGAAGGAGGGTCCTGGGTAGAGGGGAGCAAAGGGAAAAGAAATTGGGACACCTGTAACAGCATAATCAATAAAACATACTTTAAAAATCCTACTGCTATACCTTAACTGTCAACATATAAAAAAACTTAATACCATGTAAACACTGCTGTAATTTAGGATGGGATTCTTGAAAAGGTTACATTTCTAATCCTAAAAGCAAAGGAATTCTGTATATAAGCACAAGACCACAGACTAAAGTTCAGAACAAAGAAGAACCAGGTAAAAGAAAAATAAAACAATGACCACACTTGAAATATGTCTTCTGCTCCAATAGGCTCATTGCTATTAGAACAATTGGAAAGGTACAATTATTTTAAATATTTCTGAAGTTAGTTATTTTAGATGACAGCAGTTCCTGCTAGAAACAATTTAATATAGCATATTCATGATGCAGCCAGTTCATTTTATTAACATCCCAGCAGGTACACATAACTGAACCCTAACAAAATCAAGGCTCCATATTAACACACAAGAAAAGGGCTGCTAGTCTCTGGGGAAGAATCCAAGAAACACAGAAAAAAATAATTACCTGATTATGTTATATCTTTTTTTCACTTTTATTTTATTGTATTTGTTCCATTACCATTTATCCCCCTATACCCTTTTCTGCCTCCATCTCCACTCCACAACCATCCCATTGTTGTCTGTGTCCATGAGGGGGTTTTTTTGTCTGTTTTGGGGGGTGGTTTTTGGTTCAATCCCTCCACCCCACAAATCCCCTGCCAGAGGTGTTAGCCTGCTCTCTATGAATCTGTCTCTATTTTGCATTTTAGTTCAGTCTGTTCATTAGGAATGAAATCATATGGTACTTGTCTTTCACTAAATGGCTTATTTCACTTAGTATAATGTTCTCCAGGTCCATCCATGCTATTACAAAGGGTAAATTTCCTTCTTTTTTACAGCTGAGTTCAATTTTGTAAATGCACCATAGCTGTTTTAGCCACTCACCTACTGATAAACACCTGGACTGTTTCCAAATCTTGGTTATTGTAAGTAATGCTGTAATGAACATGGTAGGGGGATGCATATATTCTTTCAAATTAGTGTCTCAGGTTTCTTCAAAGGAAGTCTTTATCAATACACTGGAGAGGATAACCCACAGAATGAAAGAACATATTTGCAAATCATGTATCTAATAAGGATCTATATCCAGAACACATAAGGATGTTTAAACTCAGTGACAAAAGGGCAAGTAACCCAATTTAAAAATGGGTAAAGGATCTAAACAGGTATTTGCCCCAAAGATATGCAAATGTCCAATAAGGGAATGAAAAGATATCCAACATCGTTAATAATTAGGAAAATGCAAATCATATTCATAATGAGCTACCACATAACACCTATTAGAATGACTGTGATAAAAAAGACAATAATAAATGTTGACAAGGATGTTGAGAAATTAGAACCCTCAGACACTGCTGATAAGAAAGTAAAACAATGCAGCTACTTTAGAAAGCACTCTGGCAGATCCTAAAAAGGACAAAATTTAGAGTTACCATATGACCCAGAAATCTCACTCTTGTGGTATATCCAAGAGATCTGAAAACATTTTGTACAAACAAAAACTACAACTTCACCTCCTCACACAACCATAGGAAGGGTTACAACTAACTTCAAAACAAACAATAGAACCATGTAACATAAACAATAAGTGGTACTGACTTTGGAGGGGAGTGGGTGGGTGGATAGGGAAGGGGGAAAGAGGGGAGGAAAAAGGAGATGGATGTAATACAACAACAATAAAATTAAATTAAAAAAAAAAAAAACCTGGCTGGTGGCACAATGAATAAAGCTCCAACCTTCAAACCCAAAGGTTGCTAGTTTGATTCCCCAGCCAGGGCACATAACCAGGTTGCAAGCCAGGTCTCCAGCCATGTCCTTAGCAGGAGGCAGGTGAAAGGCAACCATACCTTGAGGTCTCTCTTCCTCTCTGCCTCCCTCCCTTCCCCTTTCTCTGGAAATAATAAATAAAATCCTTAAAAAAAAATTTTTTTTTTTTAATAATAAATAAATAAAACAAAACAAAACAAAAACAAAGAATAACCAGAACTGCCAGGAAACCAAACGGTATGGAAATCAGACAACCAAGGATTTAAAGAAGAAATATTCATCCAGATGGGTAGGAAGGGCAGAGCCAGGGAGCCATGGCAGAGAGGACATGGTGTGGTGGCGGCCAGATGGAGGTGGCAAGACAGCAGTGGTGGCCAGCAGAACGGGGTGGTCCCACATTCATGTGTAGCGGATAAAAGCTGTAAGGGACACCTTGAGAGCAATCCCAGCCCCAGGTCAGACTGTGTGGTCCAGGGTTTCAAGCACTGGGAAAATAAAGCCTCATAGCTTCTGGCTGTGAAAACTGGTGTGGGTTGGGGCAGCAGAAGAAACTGCCTGTCTCTGGGGAGAATCCATTTAAAGGGCCCCCATGGTCCTGATCCTAGAATGTATGCAAACCCACCCATTCTGGAAACTACCACCAGGGCAATAGCTAGAGGGATGCCAGTCGCATACAGGAAGTAGGTGAAGTGACTCAAAAGACCCACTTTCGAGTGCTGAGCAAGTGGCATTGTTCCCTCTCTGACTCCTCCCAACACACGGCACCGCAAAGCCGTGAAACAAGTAGCCGCACACTGACAAGGCTCTACCCTGTACAACATAACAGGCGCACCAAGACAGGGAGTCAAAGCAGCTCTACCTAATACACAGAAACAAACACAGGGAGCTGCCAAATTGAGGAGACAAAGAAATGTGGGCCAAATGAAAAAAACAGATCAAAACTCCAGAAAAAGAACTAAGCAAAACAGAGAGCCAACCTATAAGATGTAGTTCAAAACACCAGTGATCAGGTTGCTCAGAGAGCTCCTTTAGTACATGCAAAAGGGAAGAAATGAACCTACACTAAATGAAAAATTTTTTTAATATCCACAGGGAACCAATAGTGAAGGGAAGGAAGCTGGGGTTCAAATCAATGAATTGGAACATAAGGAAGAAACAGTCAACATAAGGAAGAAACAGTCAACCAGTACAAAACAAAATACAAGAATCCAAAAAAACAAGGAGAGAACAAGAAGACTCTGGGACATCTCTAAAAATGCCAACATCTCAATCATAGGAATGCCAGAAGGAGAAGAGGAAGAGCAAGAAATTGAAAACTTATTTGAAAAAATAATGAAAGAAAACTTCCCTAGCCTGGCAAAGGAAATAGACATACAAGTCCAGAAAGCACAGAGAATCCCAAGGAGGACTACACCAAGACACATCATACTTAAAATGCCAAATTTTAAAAATAAAGAGAGAATCTTAAAAGCAGCAAGAGAAGAGGAGAGCATTACCTATAAGGGATTTCCCATAAGACTCAGCTGATTTCTCAAAAGAAACTTTATAGACAAGGGACTGACTGGCAAGAAGTATTCAAAGTGATGAAAAGCGAGGACCTATTCCCTTCCCAATAATCTAAATTACATTAAGTAAATATGACAATACTAGAATTTAACTCCTAATAATCTACAGCACATTGCACCTGGTACTTAGTAGGTAATAAGTATTTCCTCAGTTGCTTGTTAAATGAATATCTAAAGTACATCAAACACAAACTTTTGCTTTGTTAATGTGTATTTAACATTCCACTCATAAAAACACATTTACACCCATATACACACACACTCCCCTACACATAACCACATGTATGTCTACTCCTGGAAATACCACCATGACAGAGAGTGGAAGATAAATACTACGACAGACTGGGACAGGATGATAATTAGAGATTATGAATAGAAATTCAAAACACTTAAAGTCCTTCCATTGTCTTTTGATATCAGTTATCTACATTTCCATTTAAATTCATAGTCTACAAAAAAGTAATCTATTGCTACCTTGAAACTTTCAAGTCCCGGCTTGTGGCACAGTGGATAAGGCACCAGCTTGACAAACCCAAAGGTCACTGGTTCGATTCCCAACCAGGGCACATAATCAGGTTGCAAGCCAGGTCTCCAGCCAAGTCCCCAGCCAGGTCCGTAGCTGGAGGGAGGTGAAAGGCAACCATACATTGATGTCTAGAGAGACATCCCTCTCTGCCTCTCCCCCTTCCCCTTACTTTGAAAATAATACATAAAATATTTAAGAAAAAAACTGTTTAGACTGACTGCTCTGGGCCATAAAATCACACATAATCACAATCTTTTTACATCATTATAAATGCCACATCAGAGAATTTACACTGGAGCCACGCCACGTATTTACAAGAAATATGCAACAGGTTCAACAAACCTCAACAGAAATGAATACCGATTGTACCATTTGTCACTTAAAAAATAGCTACCAGAACTACTGTCCATACTAGTGGACAAACGTTTTTTACTACTGGCTTATTTCAATTCAGTAATTTTTTCCTCTTGGACCAAGTATACTAAATCTGGTGTGTGTGTGTGAGATCCCGTCTTTATTCCGAACTTCAAACAATACATAGGTAGAGAAACAGACTGAGATTTTTTTTTGTTTTGCTGTCTAAAAATATCTTAAGGCAACAGTTTAACTCCACAGGGTTGTTAACCGGCAGGTCCAAGCTCTGAAAAAGCAAGCCATAAAACACGTGCAAAATAAGGCTCTTTCAAAACAATTTTATATTTCGGGAATAGATGGGAGAGGAAAACAGATTCGTCCCCAGCGACAAAACAGAAGCTTTGTTCCTTGCTATTTGTAAACACGAGCTCGGGCCAGCGCTCTGCCCTGGCTTAGGAGTAAACAATGATGGGCACAACACTGCTTCCATCCCGAAGCGTTCAGCGAGGGCGGCCAGGGAGGCTGACTTACACCTTAGCCAAGCACCATCCTCCGGCCGCGGGAAAGCCCTACCCGAACTCTTCTGCTTCCAGAGTCGGGCTGGAGTCCACCGTCCCTTCTTAATTTCCCCGCAGTTGCCCCGGCATTCTTAAACCTCCTTCAACTACCTGCACTCTGTTCCCCATAAAGGGAACAGAGGGGCGCCAGTGCCCTCGGGGCAAAGCCGCAGAAGACTCCCGCACGGGCGGCTTACCGAGCAGCGAGCCTATGAAAATGACGACCTGCACGGTGGTGGTGAACTGGCGGTACAGCTGCGCCTCGACGAACTCCCCGAGGGCGCTGCGGTTGGCGCCCGCCGCCTCCGCGCCCGACGCGTTGCGCGGGTCGCTGCCATTTCGGAAGCTCCAGCTGCCGTTGTGCCCCATGGCCAGGCCGGGGCTCCGGCTCCGCTCGTGGCTGGTCCGCCCGCCCGCCCGCCTCGAGCCCCGCGCCAGTCTCTCCAGCTCCGAGCGCAGAGGAACGCACGGTGCCCAGTGGAGTCCGGGAGAACTCTGAGCAGTCTCGGGTCCCAGTCACGACTCCGCATCACCAGCCCGCCCCAGCGCTTAGGAGGCGGGGAGGGAGTGGGGCGACGCTGCGCCCCATGCCCGTGCCCTCCTGGGTCCTCCTCCGCACCCACACGAAGGAGGCACGGTCAGAGCCCGCCAAGCGTCCTCCGTCCCTCCTCCCCGGTAGTCAGCACAGCTTAGCCCACTCAGGGGAGATGGACACACTAAATGATGCATTTGTTGGTCACCGAGGGAGCTCTCCATCTCGCCACGCCCTTCAGAAACCTTCGCCCCTTCCACCCGCCCAGCCCGCCGCGGGCCGGGGCATCCCTCTGGAGTCCCCTCGGCTGACGGACCTAAGCCCTTTCCTTAGAGGGAAGCGAGAATTTGTCTGAAGCCGTTTCTCAATCCTGCTGGCTTCGAGGCTGGAGGACGAGGAGGAGTATGTGAAAAGCCCAAGCCAAGTGATCGAAGCCCCGAGGGGCGCCCCGAGCCCCCGACGGCGCCCACGGCCTGGGCGGAACGCCGTGCATCTCCCCCAGCTGCCTCGCCCTCAGCACCTGGCTGTTCCCCAGGACACCTTTGCCGTCTCCTCCAATCTCCCTTCTCCGCGCCGGCCGCAGGCACAGCTGCACGGCCTAGCGCCCCTTTCCTGACCCTGCTCCAGGACCTCGGTTCGGGAGAAAGAGCCTCGCAGCCCAGCTGGCGAGGAAGCACGCCCCTGGCAGGGTCGGGCAGGACCTGCGCGGCCGCGGGACTCCCGGAGCGCGCCTGGGGCGGCTGGGGGCGCGCAGCCCGCGGGAGGTCACGTGGTGCATCTGGCCCCGCCCCCAGGCGAGGCGGCCGCGCGGGGGGCGCCATTTTGGCCTTCCTGACGTTAACTTTTCCGGCTGGTCGTGTGGAAGCAGCGGAGGATGCTCCTCTCGCTGCGACGACCAAACTGGCTGCTCCTTCCAGGCTTCGCTTCCTTTGTCGCTGAGGTTACCTCTCCTTATCTTTTCCGCAGAGGCTACCTAAGGCTAATAATTACGCCTCGCTGCCACTTGGGCTGGGAGCCAGCGTTTCAGCTCCAAAGGCCTTAAGTGTAACCCATGCATTTAGGAAGGAGGAAGTTTAGGAATCCAGGAATAAGGTTTCCTGAGCCTTTTTTTGTTGCATCTTATTCTAAAAGGTACACGATATAGCCCAGGGCTGGTGGAGTCCAGGAATAAAGAGTTGGGAGGGAGCAACTTCTTGTGGGCTGATGCCAAAAAAAAAGGATGGGAAGCTGGGATAACCAAATAAGCCAGAAGAAAGTAAGAGATGCGGAATGCGAAAAGAAATGTATGGCATCTAGGGAAAGGATCTGAAGAAAAATGAAGAAATGAGTCGGAGAAAGACTACTAAAGATTTAATAGAAACTGGTTTCTTTTTCATGAGTGAAGACTTGGTTGAGGGCTTTCACTAAGTATTGACTACTAGGAGTAGGTCCCAGGACAAAAGAATTGATTATAATTACAGGGTTATTTCTTGGTTGCCTCAAGGCTGATTGTGAATATAGCTACTTCACTTTAACTGGTAACCCTTGTAACTCGTCTTGAAAGAGCAAAAGTCCATGCCTTGTACATCTTCAGATTCTCACAATACCTATACATAATAACCCTTCATGTAAGCAGTAATTTTAAACATTTTGGAGGCCAAAAAAACTAAACGGAGAAATTACCGATTTTTTTTTTTTAAGGGAAGACCCTTTTTTTCAAACCTGTGCACATTTTATTCTCTTCAGAATCCTAATTTAAAAAATAATAATAATAACTTGTTTCTATTTTAAAAAACCAAAGGAACTATTGAAACATTAGTTTTGTGGTGGGAAAAAAGGCATATATTTTTTTTAAATTTGTTATGGGAGTCCAAACATTTTCTAAGATGAAACCCCTTACACTATAATCATTACAAAACAAAAAGGATAACAGTAATTCACCATCCAGCACACTCCTTTAGGAAGGGTTAAGGAAGAATGTATGAGTTGTCTAGTTAACAGTTATGAAACAAACTCCTACCCACTTTCATCTGCCAATCCCCCCCCACCCCTTCACAACTGCTAAGAACAATTGGGCTAAGGGTGTAGAAGAGTAAAAAATTTGCAGGTGTAAAGAGTTTAATAAAGCAAGAAACCTCTTTTTCTGAAAAGCTATTGGTAAATTTTCTGTAGCCTCTAAATTGGTGTTAGGGTATAGGGTTAGTTGAATCAAGAAATAACCTAATCAGCTGAGGTCTCCATGATTCTCAAGACTTGCAGGATTGTTTTGTGAAAATATAGGAAGAACCAAGGACATAATTCCTATGGCTGCGTGCTTTATGAATTTTTCACTGTTTACAAGAGAATTTAAGGTTGATCTAAAATATTGGACATGATCTAAATATGTTGTCTACAATAGTGTTTATACATAACAGGTCATCACAAACTGAGTGGCCTAAAAAACAGCACCCCTTTATTTTGCTCACAAATAGGCATTTTGAGCAAGGCTCAATGGGACAGTTTATCTTTGCACCAAGTGACTTCAACTGGGGCAGCTCAAAGTTGAGGCCATGGTCTGGAATCCGAAAGTGTGTTCACTCTCATCTGACAGCTTGTTTACTTACATAACTGACAGTTGATGCTGGCTGTTGTTGGGAACTTAGCTGGACTGTCAGCTGGAATACCTATATATGGTCTTTTCCAAGTAGCTGCTTATTTTCTCACCAACTGGCAGTTCCCATCCCAAAGGGAGTCGTCCAAGGGACTCACAGAGGACAAGGAAGAAGCTGCATTGACTTTTATGACAATCTCAGGAGTCATAGCTTTACTTCTATAGTTGTCAAAGCAGTCAAAAACATAAAAACACTGCATTTCAGGAGAGAGGACATAAGCCACACCTTCCAAGGGAAGGATTGTCAGTCATTACATAGGAAGAGCCTGTGGAATGAGAGATACTGTTGCAGTCATTCAAGGAAAATATCTGCCGTAATTCTTTATTTTGTCAAGAGAAATCCTTCTAAAGGTCCCATTTCAGGTATATTTTGGAATTTAACCTTAAGAGGTCAAAACCACAAAAATGAGTTACAGTCCACTTCAATTACTTGTCACGTACAGGTGTTACGTGGATATGAAGTGGCAGCAGTGTGGTATGCTGCCACAGCAGCAGGCACGTGATTGAGACCACCAGCCAACATGTGTGTGTGCCAGCTAATTTTTACCCCAACTTCCTAGAACTACACTAAAAGCTGACAATGGGAAATGAGGTTAAAAATAAGCAACCTCTGGCCCTTAGATAATTTCAAATAACATTCCTCTCCCATAATGACATTATACGAAGGCATTCTCCCAAGTTAAAAACACCTCATGTTTCCAAGATTTGTAAGTTAGTTGTTTAGCACTCAGGATCTGTTTCCCTATAGAAATAATAAACATGGTGATAAGCTTCTCAGGCAGTGGAGGCAAAAAGTGGGAGTGAGAGGCTCTGGGGATTAAGGACTCCCAGGAAGGTCCTACTGAGTCTGTACTTCCCCCTGAAGGTCTGCCTCGTTCAGTTTTATGTTTGTTGGTTTTTTAAGATGTTATCATTTTTAGAGAGAGGGAAAAGGAGAGAGGGAGAGAGACACCAATGTATGATTGCCTTTCACTTGCCTCCAGCTACAGATCTGGCTGGAGACCTCGCATGCAACCTGGTTATGTGCCCTGGCTGGGGAATCGAACCAGCTACCTTTGGGTTCACAGGCTGCCACCAACCAGGGCTCTAACTCTTTTTTTAAAAACTACCCCTGGCTGGTGGCACAGTGGATAAGGTGCCAGCCTGCTCTTGAAAGTGGACAGGGTCACTCAACTATTATGACTAATGATATGTGAGTTAAAGTGCCAAATCATTTCTGGGGTATGTCAGTGCAAAGCTGTGATTCTCAGGTGTCTCTGCTGCCCTGCCATTGCAATCATGGAGGGTGTCTTGTGTTGAACTAGAAAACCTGAAATACTAAAGCAGCCTTCGGCTACCATATGCGGAGGCGGGGATGCCCTGGAGAGCTACCCTGACCCACAACAAATTTTGCATGAACAAAAAATAAACTTTTATTGTACTAAACAACCAAAATTTTTAGAGTTGCTCATTTGTCATAGCACAACCCGGGCTATCCTGGCAGACATTGTTATGAAAACTGGGGCCTGTACATTTAAGACAGTGCAGACTTATTTCAGAGGAATTGAGTCAAACTTAAAAAAGAAATCTCTATATTGGTAATGGCAATAAAGATATCCTAGGTCCTTGTACGATAAAAATGGTAGCTGATAATAGGGTCTGTGGAGATCTTTGAACTAAGCTATTGTTTTGTCATGCCCAAAAACATATTGGTCTCTGATAAGTCTATACCATTGAAAAGTCTCTTGGAGAGTAAGTACTTAAGTTTAGAATATGTGATAACCCATTTCTTTTCTTCTAGAAACCCAGATTGTCTTTTCATGTAGCCAAACCTACCAACTCCCTCAAGATAACAGTCTAGTACAGCAAGAGCAAGGGAAGCAGCACAAATGTTGGTGTCAGTTGGACCTGGTTTGAATGCCTGCTATGCCATTTCCATTTGTAAGCCTGGGCAGTTAGGTGAGCTGTCTAAGCTCAATTTCCTCTATCAAGTAGGGATTAAAATGCCTATTTTGTAAGACTATTTTGAGGACAATAAAATATCAAATTAACGAAAGCCTCTAACAGTTCCGGCACATTGTAGGAAATCAGTAAGGCAATATAATGACTCATTTATTGAAACAAAATAAATGTCAAAGGGGGGAAAGTTATCACCTTTCAACATCTTAAAGAATTATCTTTGTAGATTTAAATGAAATACTGCCTAACAAGCTCTGTATTTCAAAAAATGGAAGAACCATTTAATTTTCCATTAGCAAAGGATAGGATACTTTTGGGGAAATTGTGCTTGAAGCTTTAGAAGTCCAAAATTTAGCCTTTACATCACAAGTGGCAAACACAAGGTCCATGGGGCAAATCCGGCCTTCCATCTTATTTTACCCAGCCCAGCACCTTCGGTCCCGTACCTTGTTTCTCCCTGCCTCACTTAACTGTTAAGGAGTTATATTTGTACAGTCCTAAAATTACATTCAGCACTTGAAGGCAACCATGAGGCTGATGTGGCCCCTGGTAAAAATGAGTTTGACACCCCTGCCTTACATTATTGGGCTCAATATGTTTATGGTTTTAAGTTTTGGGTATGCTAAATTAACATCAGAGCAATTATCTATTTAAAAGTTATTAATACAGACCTTCCTATAGTCCAAATGATTTTAATATGTGGACTGGGAAGTGGTTTCCTACTGATATAAATCTATTAATAAATCTCCTAATGTGGTTTCCCAATTTGTAATAGTCCTCGCACCTATAAAATGCTATTAAATTCATCAAAATATCAGGGAAGTAGACAGTTGAATGGCCACATAGCCTCTCACACACAGAGAGACACACATAAGCACATACATACCTTGGGAAGCTGTTCAACTATTAAAGAATATCATGATTTCTCAACGCATTTTGGGAACTCCTTTTTTATAGTTAACTTCAGAAGCTGGCACATCCTTTCCTGTATCCCTGATCATAACAAACATGGCCTTTAAAGGTAGATTTGATTGTCTTGAAAGAGCCAAAAATTACCTAGGACTAATTCTTGTGAATTAAGTGATCAAGGAACCAGTATCTTCTTTGCTAAAAGACAGAGGTCTGACTATAACATAACTTGGGCCCTGGCTGGTAGCACAGTGGATAAGGTGCCAGCCCGTGAACCCAAAGGTCGCTGGTTCGATTCCCAGCCAGGGCACATAACCAGGTCTCCAGCCAGGCCTCCAGCCAGGTCTCCAGCCAGGTCTCCAGCCAGGTCCGTAGCTGGAGGCAGGTGAAAGGCAACCATACATTGATATCTCTCTCCCTCTTTGCCTCTCTCCCTTCCCCTCTCTATAAAAATAATAAATATATCTTTAAAAAAAAAAGAAACAATAACTTTTTTAAATACTAATAAAATAACTTGGAAGTAATGACACAGCTTTGGAATAAAAGTATATATTTATTACAGAATTTAAGATAAAATTCACTTCATATTTAAATGTGTGAATGCACTTGCTTACAAAGTGATGCAAAAGTCACTAAGTAATTATTTCATACTTTCTTAAGCATGTACGAGGTCTGTCCCAAAAGTATCGAGCCAATGTCTGTAATTAAAACAGTTTGTGCAGCTGATACTTTCGGGAAAGTATCATAGTACAGATCATAGATCTGTATTACCACTCCTACTTCTCAATGCCAGGCCACAGAAAGTTAGAAGAACAAGTAAATCCCTTTAACTTCTATAAGGAGGCGAGCTGGTTGGACAGAAAAAAACATTCAAAGAAGTGATGCTTGGCCTAGGCCATACCACCCTTAACATGCCGGATTTCATCTGATCTCGGAAGCTAAGCAGGGTTGGGCTTGGTTAGTACTTGAATGGGAGAAGTGATGCCTGAAAAATTCCTGTATTTGGCAAAAATCATAAGCCTATTGATTCAAGAAGCTGAGCAAATCCTAAACAGGATAAACCTAAAGAAAGACACATCATAATGAAATTTCTGAACACTAAGACAGTGAAAAAAATCTTGAAGGTAGCCACACTTCTTATAGAAGGAAAACAATGTATATGATAGCATATTCCTAACTGAAACCACATAGGCAAGAAAGAAGTGGCACGACATTTTCCCAGTACTGCAAGAAAAGAACTGCTGACCCAGAACTCTATATCTAATTAAAATATGCTTCAGGAATGAAGGAGAAGGAGATTGTGGTTTTAAACTTTTGGGTCCAGCCCTGGCTAGTTGGTTCAGTTGGTTGGAACTTCATGCCATACACCAAGAGGTTGCAGGTTTGATTCCCAGTCATGGCGCACAGACCTAGGTTACGGGTTTGATCCCCAGTCAGGATATATATTGGAAGCAACTGATTATCTATCTGTCTATCTCTCCCTTCCTTCCTCCTTTTCCTTCTCTCTAATCAACAAACATAATCTCAGGTGAGGATTTTTTTTTTTAATAGGAGTCCAATAACCAAAGAACCTAGGAATTTTTCCTTGGGAAGTTGAGGGTAAATAGCAAGGCCAGGAGAAATACTTTGGGGAAGCAGGGGAGGCATGGAGAGATACAGACTCTTAAGTAGAGAACTGATACAAGGGTTTTGGGTAGATTTGGAAAATAAGGAAATCTTAAGGTATCCTGACAAATTGTGAACCCCACTGATATGACACTACAATAGGGGGCTGGATGTTCCAAGGGCTTAGTTTATCTCCCAAGAGCCAATTAAGGGCCAGTCTTTTATTTGAAATGTACAGTTTGTACATCCCAAGCCTGCCAACTTAACCTTTTACTTCACATAGTGCAACCTAATGCAATTGTAGACCTTGTTGGGCTCCTGATTCAAATAAACCACTATAAAACAAAAGAACATTTTCTTTTAATAGCTTGCTATAATTGACATTAATTGCACATATTCATATTGTAGTTTGATAAATTTTTTGCACGCAGATACCTGTGAAATAATTATCACAATCAAGATAAAGAATATACCCATCAGCCCCAAGAGTTTCTTATCCCTCTGGAATCCCTCCTTCCAGCTCAGCCCTATCTAGGAAGAGACTATGCATTGGATGCCAACCTGTGGTTTAAGGGATGAGTTTGGGGGTATGACACTGAGGTAAAGGGGGTAGTAGCCATGACTTTTACTCCTGGTACCTTGTGGGAAGGTTGTAGGTGAGCCAGTAGGTGACTTGAAAACCATTCCAAGTCTGTCCCTGTTAAGATTTTCCTGTCACTACCCAAGCCAGGATGAAGGAATTCCAGCAGGCATTTCTGTTACAGAGACTTATTTCGTGAAAACGATACCATTTGGTTACCGTTCCATTCTGACTGATTTGATCTCCCACGTTCCTGCAAATTCCTTTGCTCTGTTTCTACCACACTTGGTGGCCATAGCCGTCCGCAGCCTCACTCCCTAGCTCTGGCTTCAGGAGCCCCCAGAGCCTGCTCCCCACCCCCACCCCCACCCCCGCCCCGCCCCGGGCCTACCCAGCGCGCAGCCCCTCCCATTGACCGCCCCGCCTGGAGTCCGGTACACGCCCCTCCCACCGCGCCGCGCGGCGCCCCGCCCACGGCCAGTCCGCGCAGCGGATCCCCGGCCTGGACCACGGCTGCCCAAGTCAGGCCGCTTACGTGGGCTGCCGGGTTGCAATGGCTGGGGGTCGCGGGGTTCCCGGGCGCGGCCGGGACGAGCCGCCGGAGAGCTACCCGCAGCGACAGGACCACGAGCTGCAGGCCCTAGAAGCCATCTACGGCGCTGACTTCCAGGACCTACGGCCGGATGCGTGCGGACCGGTAGGAACTAGGCTCTTCCAGTCCCGGCTGTGGCCCAGCCTCCGTCGGCTGGACCTCCCCGGGTCGGGCTAGACCCGACCCTGCCGGAGCCAAGCTGCCCACCCGCTTTAGGATTCTGCAGTTCTTTCAGAATCCAATTGCACTACGCTTACTTTTCGCCGTGGCAGCCGCTGGGCAGGTCTCCAGAACCTCTACCTGGAGACCCGAATGATCCCACAGCCTTTTCTCCAAGTCGGCTCCTCTCTCTTGCCTAGCAATGTTTCTCATTCCCACTGACCCCCGTAACATTCCAGCTTATTTCTGGTCTTGCCTCTTTCCCCCTGAAAGTCCTTGAGTTTGATACCACAGTGCATTTAAAGAGATCCATTGCAACTTTTCTTGGAACGCTTTTTGGGCCCTTGCACAGATGTTACTGATGCCCTCAATCAGAATTATCTTCGAGCCTCACCCTCCCATGTGTTTAAAACTGCAAAGCACACTCTTGCCACTGGACT
>PVIW01000020.1:821289-839424 GCA_004026585.1 Noctilio leporinus
CCCCCCCCCCCCCCCCCGACCCTTGAATCATTTATCTAACTATTAGGCCTCTGAATGTTATCATTTAAAAGACAGTTCTTTCTTATCTGCCTTCAGTTCTGACCTGACATTTCACATCTTTTTACACAACCTTCTCTACACAGCCAGTATTTCCTCAATAAATAGGATCTTGGTTTTAGGCTTTGAGAATACAGCCCCAGACAGAAGACAAAAAAATCCTACCCTCAGGGGACTTACTTTTGTAGTAATTTCAAGAGTTGATTTTAACCTGAAATGTAAATATTTCCCTTATACATGCTTATAATAAAATTGTAATATAACTTTCTGGTGATCCATTAATTTCTTTGTACCTAAACATTGAGAACCAGGAAGTAGGCCCAGTGAGCTGCCAAAATAGGTATCATACCTGGACTCACTGCAAAGGCCCTAAGATTTCAATCAGAGCTAGATTGTTTATATATACTTAGTTATCTAGTCCTAAGACTACAGAAAAACAGGAAGGGTAAAGGAGCTGTTGTAAGTAGGTATACCAGTAATCTCAGAATATATAGCCTGTGGGCTTCATAACAAGACAGAAGAGTAAAAACCAAATAAAAACTATAAAAGCCAGGCAGAAGAACTGAAATAGCTGTCTGTGGCTCATGGCATACAGGGCAAATAACCTCAACAGTTTTTTAGGTCCAACAGGCAAGTATTGATGTCTTAAGTATGAATCAGATTGTAGTCATTCAGCAAGTACTTATTAGCACCTCCTATTTGTAATCTTCAGGGAAAGGTTATGCAGCCACAATCCTTTATCCAAAACTCTGGAGAGCTGAAGGGTTTCACAGTTCAGAAGTTACATTCACATTCATTTGTGCACATTGCATGCATTTTTGTAGTGTGAAGTATTCGTACATTGTGTGCAGCAAAAAACTTGGTATTTTTAGTTTCTCAAACTTCATCCTCACGCTTGTAAACAGGTGAAGTTTAATCACGGGCTGTCATTAACCCTTATACGTTAACTTTGGATCCAAAAAATTTGCTGCTGTGTGGAATGGCTGATAAAATTCTGTTAATAGCCATATTCTTCAGGACTTTGAACAGAAATACACATTCTTAAACTGGTTGATTTTGTTGAGCATGAGTGTTAGCCAGTGCCCAAGAAAAGCACATTCGTAGTGAACATCAGGGGTTCAGTTCAGAACAGCGTTGGCTCCTGCAGTAGGTGTGGATTGTGCCATTGGTCCTAATTCTCTGGGGTGATTTAAAATCCTTGGCCCGTTTGTTTCTTGAAGAGCTATTGTGTTCCAAATGAGCATTATCTCTCAGGTTTCAGGGCTGAGTTTACATTACTCTTTAACTTTTTATACTCTTGAGAATTCGTTAGGCTAATTCAGGAGAGTACCAGCTTCATGATCCCATTAAGAAGAAAAGTTAACATATTTTATTGTAGCATTAAATGGCCTTCTCTCCATTACTACACTTTTTATGCCGCTTGCTCGTCACTTGCCTTTTCAGTCTTCAAAACAATTTTTTTTTCTCATGTAGGATTTTGTATATTTTGGAGTAGATACATTTACATTGTATTTTCCTCTCCTTTAGTGCTCTCAAATATTTATAATTATTCCTTATTTTGTGTTTATTTGCTTGCAAATATTTCAGGAATTATTTTCTTGTATTGGTTAAGTTAAAGATTTTCGTCAGTACTGAATTCTGATGACTAGTTATCTTCTAAACCCATGAAGGAGGCCCTACCCCAACCCACTCCACTCTCCAGCACATCTTGGTGGTTAAATCATTTTTAATCAAGTTATATTCAGCTCCAGCAGTCCTTGAATGCCCTGATATGAGCTAATGCTTGGTATTCTAAACATGTTTTGCATAAAAGTTTCTTCACCTGTTGCTTGAGAAACACCTAATAAATATTCTTTTCATCTTTAACATCACTGTTCTGTTTCAACCCCCACCCTGGGAACCTGTATTGGTTAGGATTAAGTTTAGCAACATATAGCAGAAAACTACAAAGTTTCCTTTTTTGCATGTCTTGAGTATAGGACTTTTTCTAAATTGCTGTGCCACCATCCTTAATGTGCCCTTCATGATCTTAAATGGCTGTCTCAACTCTAACCATCACACCTGCACTCCAGGCACTTGGAAGGAAAAAAAGGAGTTAAGAAGTTGCATGTTTTAGTTCATCTTATTGGCCAGAAATTAACCCAATGTAATAGCTACAGTTAGCTTCAGAGAGAGATCTGATAAACGTTTTCAGTTAAAAATTCCATTGTTGATAAGAAATGTCAAACGATGATCAATGACCGTTAGCATTAAGTCACTGCCATCAAGAATCCTCAATTTGGGGTACAGTGAAGAAGGAAACTTTAATTCAGTGCAAAATAGCTCAGTTGTGATAGAGTATTTCAGTGAAAGCAGCACAGCTATGAGGCAGCCCAAGGACCAGGACCACCTTCAGCTGGACAGCTCTGCTTCACGCCCGCCCATCTGCTCTGGTGAGACACCTTTCAGTGCTTCAGCACAGTTGAGAATCACAACCTTCAAGGTAAAAGGGAAGTGCTTTCTCAAAGCAACTGAGGAGCTGGCTTATATACAGAAATTCCTGCCCCTGGTCCATGATTGGTCTGTCCTCATGCAAATGAGGACTCCAAATCCTTGCCTTTTGATTGCTCCAAAAGACACTTTCTTGATTGGTCAGAATAGACCTGTTCTGATTCGTCAGTGAAAATGTTACTAGGCCTATAATTACACAGTTCCAATCAGATGGTACAAACCTGTCATTCCTATTGGTTGAAATAGAATTCCAGGAACTCCTTTATAAGGGCTGGACCAGCGGGTAGAAACAGTTCAGGTGTGCAGTTCTGTGCAAAGGCAGGTGAGTCAGTGTGGGCTTGTCCATGCTGTGTAGAAATGGCTGCTAGGTTCTGTTTTTTAAAAAGTTGAGCCCAGTTAGCCACCAGGAGACCTTCTTAGTAGGTGTCTTCTTTCTCAGGGTCCACAGAAATGAAGGAAAATGGTTGCTTTTAGGGAAGAGCAAAACTCTTCCCTAAAAATTTGGGTATTAATCTGGACTCACCACAGTTATGACTGCTGTCCTGTTGGTGTTGCCCTGCTGTGGAAGCAATTAGAACACTAGGTTTGATTGGTGTTACATGGCTCATCCAACCCAGGAGTGTTTGTAGGATTCTACTTTTGGGGGCGCCCAGTGCCCCAGTGTTCTATATACAGTTTTCTCCCTGATAGTTCCACAGGCTGGCTGAGAGAAGTCGCCTTCCCTGAGGGTTGCCAGCAATTCTTAACTAGACTGGTAGTGCTTTATTAAGCATTCCCTTTAGTAAAAGTATCTTCAGATACGTAGCTGCTACTTCCATGTTCAGAGACTCTGAGCATAAAGTCAAGTCCTACCCCCCCCCACTTGTTAAGGTTAGTTACATTCACATATAAAGATAAAAGAGAATGTTACACTAGATTTATTATCTTGTAAAAACAGAGATTCCTCACTTGCTGTGGTATGTGTTATGTCTGTGTTACGAATTTGTTTCCCTACTGGGAGCAAGAAAGGCCTATCCTTTGTTTTCGAATTGATAGTTTCTTCTTATCCAGCTTTCTGATAATTATAGTTCTTATATGTACATGATTCTTGCTCCTTCCAACTATAGAGTCTACCCCAATTTTGTTGCTTCAAAAATAGTAGTCCTGCCGTTTTTCCCAGGTGGTGTGCTTGCCTTTTAACATTTTTGACTTACCTCTTTCACATGGGGCTCATCAAGTCTTGAATATTTAACTTTAAGAAGACCACCTGTGTGGCATTTTTCTTACCTTCTTATTTCTTTTGCCTCTTGTAAGCTGTCAGTCAATATGAATTTCAAGCAGTCTTCTTATTGGTTGTTAAGAAATAAAGTTTTCATTGGTCAATAACTCAAATGAGAAAATGAAAGGCAGAATAATGTATAATGAAGACATATTAGCATAAGTTAACCCTTTTTGGATAAGTCTATTTTTGAACTCCTTCCTACTTTTGGTACTAGAATATCCTGTATCTCATAAAGTGAAGTGGGAACAAAAAAGTATTGATAAAATTGAAGTTGGCAGTCATAATGTCTCTCCAAAATTTATGGCCCATGAGATAAGAAAGCCTGAAAAAATTTGATTGGTTAAGAAGAAAATACCAGTAAAATTTTGTTTGAATCTGTCTAATTTCAGTTTCTGCATTCCTCTCTGCTTCACTGGATTGTTGTTAGAAAATGAATTAACAATAACACAGCAAAGACTATTGGTAGGATTTACTTCAAAGTCATCCACGTTGGTGTTTGGAGACAAAGGCAACATATAGGTACACAAAACTAGCCATAAATTGATAATTGCTGAAACCGTCTGGTATTCATTGTATCATTATCAGCTTTTATTTGCAAAATTCCACAATAAAAAGTGTTCCTAAAAGCAAGTCTATTTAAGGAGACTGGTCAAGGCAATAGTCATTCCCATTCCTTTTAGCAACTAAAATGCTTCCCCTGCTAAAGTCTCCGTCATATGTAAAGCAGGTAACAGCTGGCTCAGCAGGTTGGAGGGGGAACGGAAGGCCTGGAGGCTTGTTAGTTCACTCTCACCCTTGTCGCTGTAAGGCGACTAAGAGGAAACCCACCAGGCTCTACCTGCGTTTTTCCCTCATGTTCTTTTGTCATTCCAGAAGACAAGGCACATCTCCTATCAAATGAATACGAGAGTCCAGTTTGTCTCTGTCGTGCCCAGGATGTGCCCAGGATCCATCACCTTCTACCCTTTAGGCTTTTCTACTTTGGATCCTAATTTTGTCTCTTCCCTATAACATCCCACCAACTTCCTCACGAGCTTTAGTATCTCCCATCTTAAAAATAGAACAAGAGGAATTTCTCCTTCGATTTCACATCCCCCTCTGGCTGTTGCTCTATTCTCTGAACACCCCTAATGCCCAAACTCAAACCTCCCTGAAGAGTTGTCCATCTAAACGTGCTGTGTTCTCTTTCCTAACCAAGTAGTTGCTCCTCATCACACTAGGATTTGCATTCAGTGCCCACAGAACCCAGTCTTGTCGTGATCACCTGTAGTCCCTGCATTACCCAGCGCTGGATGCTGTCTGTCCTAATCTTATTCAGCCTGAAGGAGCATCTGCGATAAGACACTTTTCCTTTTATTTTTCTCCCTTGAGGCCCAG
The DNA here is from genome assembly GCA_004026585.1 of Noctilio leporinus. NCBI lineage: Eukaryota > Metazoa > Chordata > Mammalia > Chiroptera > Noctilionidae > Noctilio > Noctilio leporinus. The sequence continues at coordinate 826,475 of PVIW01000020.1, forward strand.
TCTCTGTCAGTTTTACCTCAAATTCACTGTTTTCTCCCTCCTTTGTCACCAGTACAGGTTGAATTGTTTTAATAGCTTTTGACTTCTTCTCTTACTCTTCTCTGTTTATTTTTTACTCAGCCATCAAAGTGGTCTTTTAAAATACATGTTCAATCATATCATTCCCATCTTAAAACCCTGACAGATATTTTACCTGGCTTACAAGGCCCTCTGTGATCAAGCCATTTCCAATCACACCTGGTCTCCCCCATCTCTCCTGTGTTCCAGACACTGGTCCCCTCTTGCTTTTTGGAATACACCAGTCTTCCTCACTTTGAGCCTCTTTACATGCTCTTCTCTTGTCTAGAATGCTTAGTCTCTGGCTTGTCTCAGCTTAAGTGCAACTGTGCAAGTAGATTTTCCCTCGGAACCATATCCAGGCATGTTCTCTCCCACCCACCACCAGTTATTCTCTCGAAGTAGAGTGTACGGGAGGCAAACTTTACCTCTGTTCCTCTTAGGATAGGTTATAGCCCATACATAGGAAGCCCCATTGGAAAATGAAGGCCCAAAGAAGTGTTTATGTAGTAGGTTGAACAAAGAGAGGCAATTATAGAAAAGGTCTGTTTGTACAAAATTCTCCTGGCCTCAGCTCCCTGTCTCTGGTGATAAGAATGTTTCCTCCTTCCTGGTATAGGAGGGCATCTTTCATGTGGGAGTTTTATCTCCTGCTTTCAGGAAGAGAAATGGAGGTCAGAGTGCAGTTCTTACACCTGCCATTTTCAAGCGCCTTTAGCTTGAAGTAATCCTTATGCCAAAGTGGCATATTTTGGGGTGGCCTGTTCTGTCACCCATCAAGAGCTTCACACCATCTCTTCAATAGCACTTTCTAAACTTGTTCTTATATATGTATTGTTTGGTTTTTCCCCCCAGACCAGGAGTTCCATGACAACTAGAAGCACGTCTGTTTTCTCACCTGTGTGTGTTAACAGTGTCTGACAGAGTCAGCACTCAATAAGTGTGGGTAAGAGGTGAGATAGGTGAATTGGTAGATGAAAGGCAAGCCATATAAAGACTGAGCTTACATATTTTATACACATACTTGATGAAAACATTATCATGTAATATAGGGTATCACGTATAAGGTTCATGTTATAAATTTTTGCTAGACTTCAGTGTTGTGAAGTACTTCGTTGCCCCTAAAAGAACTTTTGTGCTGTCTTATTTATTTATTGTGTGTGTGTGTGTGTGAGAGAGAGAGAGAGAGAGAGAGATGTGAAATAATGTCACGTATCTCTTTTTTGCCCTCGATGTCTGAACATTCTAAAACACAGTTAAGGTAACAACTCAGTCACAGCTACTCAGGATTGGCTGATGAAAAGACACAAGTTTGGGAGTCAAAGTTAGATTTGAAGTCCAGCCTTGTCACTGTACGTGTGTAGGCAAGAGACTGAAGCTCTGTGAGCCTGAGCTGCTGTGTCTGTCAACTGTCAATGGAAGACAGCACCAGAGTTGGTACAATGCCTGGACCGTCTGAGTAAATGTTTCTTCTCTCAGCCTCCCTTATTTCATGATATATAGGTAATATAAACCACCTCAAGTCTTTTCTTTCGAAAAAGTGTACTTACTACATTAAAGAACAAGGGAGTATTTAGTTATTTGGTGAAAAGCAGTTGGTTGAAAGCATAAACAATTTTAGATGGGCTCAGGTTTACATGTTAAGATTTTCACTATTCTCAGTATTCAACTCTTAAGAGAAATATCCTCTGACCCACTTGTCTAAGGATCATCCTCTTCCCACCACTGTGTTTCATTACTCTACCAGATTTTCTTCACAGCACTCACCACTGTTGGAAAGTATTCGTTTGTTTTCTAGTTTGTATTATGTCGTTGGATCCCTGTCTGTGTGTGAAGTTACCTGTGTACTCCTAGCCTCTAGGACAGCACCCAGACATTTGAATGCACTCAGTAACATTTGAGTGAATGGAAGCTACATGGCACATTTTGGTTCATTCCTTAGGTAACTTTGAAAAGGAAAATGCGTTCTCTCTGGCACAGGTTTTATTTTTAAACTATGCTTTAGGAAAATATGACTAAACAGTCTATCAGATATACTTACATGTAATATTTAAAAAGTAAAACTTTTGAACTAGATCATCATCCTAATCATGGATAATTGGCTTGCTAGATTTAAAGAAGAATAATTTTTTTCTTTTTCTTTTTTAGGTCAAAGAGCCCCCTGAAATCAATTTAGTTTTATGCCCCCACGGCCTGGCTGGTGAAGAAGTATATGTAAAAGTGGATTTGAGGGTTAAATGCCCACCAACCTATCCAGATGTGTGAGTATATTATCAATTACTGGGATGTGATTTTAGTGCCCCGTTTTGACTGCATGGAAACAGGTTAAAACCATTGGTATTTTCTCCTTCTTGCCACCATTCCTTTCAAATTTAGTTTCCTATTGTTTGTATTTCATTAAAACTATATCAGCAATAAAATATTTTCAGAAAGCCTATATTATGTCTGCTTTCAGTTGTACAATAGTCAGTACGGATACTAATATTTGCTCCGTGACTAATTGTTTCCTTCTGATGTATTAACTTCCATTTGTTTAATTCTTCATAACCTAAGAAGAGGAACAATCTTGAAGAAAAGGATAAAGGTGTGGTAACTTGTGTATTTAGTTATAAAGTACAATCCACATTATGACTTGGAGGAACCTTCTGAACCAAGTGGGACTTAACTCCCTAGAGTAAAGGAGAGTTTGGAGTCACCTTGAAAGGCATGTAGCGACCGTGGTCCTTACCTGCTATGGCCAGGAGTGTTCTCCAGCCAGTGAGAGAACCATAAACCCCATGCATTTCCAAACTCCCCCTGAAGGTGGTATTGCCTCCATTTGAGAACCATTGATAAAGCAAAAGCATTAGCAATTAGGACTCCAGGATTCTTCAGTTGAATTATCTTGTATATTTTATGTAACCATTCCCCTAGGTATTCCCCATAGAAAGGCAGATTGGCCTGGATGATGTTATTGTGCAGAGAACCAGTGAAGGAGAGTGACAAATAAAATGAAGTACTGCCTTACACAGCAGGTTATAAACTTAGGGAATTTGTCATCCTAAGAGGTGATGGAGGATATGGAAATATGTATAAGTCAAAATGAGCTCCTTGAAGTTAGTAACCCTCTTTGGTCCCCAACACTGTGCCCATAGTAGATAAATAGGTATGCCAAAAGTTAATTGATTAAAGGGCAGTTAAATTTATGAAAGCAGAATAAGACAGTGCTACTCTAGGTTTTATTTTCCCTGACATCAAATAAGTAGAGTCTTCTAACACTAACTGAGTGTCCAGTAATTCACTTCACTTTTGATACAAGTTATTCTTAGTTATTGCAGACCTCATGGGTTAAGGCTTAAACATACAAGGCTTTAAATGCCAGTTGCAAGTACGAGTATTACTACTTCTTTGTTTTGTTTTGTTTTGTTTTAAGATTTTTAAAAAATCTCTCCTTTAGAGAGAAGTGGGGGAGAAACAAAGGGAGAGAAACATCAATGTATGGTTGCCTTATACCTGCTTCCAGGTGGGCACTAGGCTGGAGACCAGGCTTGTAACCAGTATGTGCCATGACTGGGAATTGAACCGGCGACACCTGGGTTCACAGGCCAGTGCTTAATCCACTAAGCCACATCAGCCAAGGCGACTTCTTTTTTTTAAATATATTGTATTAAACTATGCTGTTACAGTTGTCCCTTTGCCCCCACCCTCCACCCAATGCACCTCTTCCCTCCACGATCCCCCCCCACTTTAGTTCATGTCCATGAGCTGTCCATGTAAGTTCTTTCCTGTACTATTCTTAACATCCACCTGTCTATTTTGTACCTACCAATTATGCTTCTTAATCCCTGTACCTTTTCCCTCATTCTCCCTCTTCCCCCTCCCCATTGATAACTCTCCATATGATCTCCATATCTATGATTCCCTAGTTGTTTCCTTAGTTAGTTTTTTTTTTTTTTTTTTCTGCTTTCTCAACAGTTTTATTTTTCCCATTAGTTGAATGTGCCCACTGGCTTAAAAGAGATGATTCTTTTTTTGCTAATATCAGTATTTTCGGAGGATTTTCACATCTGGCACTTACATCTGAAGGAGAGCTTGCTGTTGGGTAGAGAGGTGGGTGTCCCTGTGCTGGACACAGCCTCGGTCCGTTCTCAGCCCAGCCCCCCACTAGGGGGGCACAGCCACCCTCTGCGGGCAGCTGGGCTCTGTCTTCTACCTGCAGTCTCTCCCTTCAACTACTTCTTCCAGTTCACCTTACGGTAATTATGTACGTAACGAAAATTTAGACCAACGGGTGACACTTGAGTGAGAAGAGACAGAGGCTGAGTAAACAAGTTCCCAGGGCTTTGCTAAAGATCCTCCTCATTCACCATTTAGCCTCTGAAGGAAATGATTTTAAAATACCCAAAGAGGCCAAGGTCAAATACTTCCCAATGGTTTCCTGGGAAGACTGTCAAGATTGGCCCCTCTGAGTAACTTACCCTCAAGTGCCTAAAGGCCAAGGCAGCAGCCAGAGAGGGGAAGCGGGAACTATGACTTCCTCTATTTTGTTATTGTTTTTGAGATTCAGTTGTTGATAGTTGTAAGTTTGTTGTCATTTTAATGTTCATTGTTTTGATCTTTTTCTTTAAAAAGTCCCTTTAACATTTCATATAATAATGATTTGGTAATGATGAACTCCTTTAACTTTACCTTGTCTGGAAAGCACTTTATCTGTCCTTTCATTCTAAAGGATAGCTTTACTGGATAGAATAATATTGGTTGTAGGTCCTTGTTTTTCATCACTTTGACTGGCTTCCCAATCAATCCCTTCTTGCCTGCAAAGTTTCTTTTGAGAAATCAGCTGATAGTCTTATAGGAACCCCTTTGTAGGTAACTCTCTTTTTTTCTCTTGATGCTTTTAAGAGTCTCTCTTTATTTTTAATCTTTGGCATTTTAACTATGAGATGTCTTGGTGTTGTCCTCGTTGGGTCTACCTTGTTTGGGACTCTCTGTGCTTCCTGAACTTGTATGTCTATTTCCTTCACCAAATTTGGGAAGTTTTTCTTCATTATTTTTTCACACAAGTTTTTAATTTCTTGCTCTTATTCTTCTTCTTCTGGCACCCCTATGATTCAGATGCTGGCATGTTTAAAGTTGTCGCAGAGGTTCCTAAGCCTCTCCTCATTTTTTCAGTCCTTGTTTCCTCATTCTGTACTGGTGAACTGTTTTATTTCTTCCTTATATTTCAAATCATTGATTTGAACCTGTTTCCTTCCCTTCACCATTGGTTTTTCCTTAGTTTCACTTAGCTTGGCCTTTAGTTCTTCCCTTCTGCACTTGCTGTACTTAGCCATTTCTGTCAAGTCTGTGAGCATCTTAATCACTAGTGTTTTGAACTATGCTCTGTTAGGTTAGGTAACTCCTCATCACTTAGTTCTGCCCCTGGAATCTTGAATCTGCTTCCTTTTCTGGGCCATGCTTCTCTACCTCCTCCACTTGCCTTCGTGTCTTAGGGCAGTTGCACCTGTTACATTGTAAGGGACAGAGCCCTAGGTATTCATCAGTGCAGGGTGACCCATTTCACTATGAGTTGGCACTATATGTGGGGAAGGGGTCTGAGAGGGAACAATGCTACTTGCTCAGCACTCACTGCTTTTCCAGCACTTCCCCAGCTTCCCATATGGGGCTGGCGCCTCCCTCGATATTTCCCTGGCCGTGGTTCCCAGAGTGGGCTGATCTGCGGATATTCTAGGATGACGGGGGCCTCTAAACAGATAAACTCTGCTGAGAGTTCGGCAGTTTCTTCCTCCACCCCATCCCCACTGGTTTTCAGTATCAGAAGTAATAAGGACAACAGGTGGGATTGACTTTGGGGGGAATGGGTGGGTGGGGAGGGGGACAGAGGGGAGCAAAAAGGGGATGGATGTAATACAACAACAATAAAATTAAAAAAAAAAAAAAAAAAAGTAATAAGGTTTTATTTCCCACCCTCTGGAACCATGAGCCATGTTTGCTGGGAGCACTCCGCAGGTGTCCGTACCAACTCTTTTTAATGTGTAACTGTGCTTTCTGCCTGTTGGCCATAGCCAGTGTCGTACCACCATACCACCAAACTGGGTCCTCTCTGTCCTAGCTCCTTCCTTCCTATCTGTCTGGATGAGTATTTCTTCTTTATATCTTTATTTGTTATATTTCCATGCAGCTCATTTTTCCTAGTTGTCTCCAGTTTTGAGGTGGTTGTGTCCCTTCTTAGTTGTGGAAGGGGACGCAATGTATCCATCTACACCTCTGTCTTGCAAGTACCAGTATTTCTGATCAACTAACTAAAAATTTGCAGGTTCCCACAGCCCCATCCTTAGGTTCAATAATTTGCTAGAACAAGCTCACAGAACTCAGGAAGGCACTTTACTTACTACTTCCAGTTTACTATAATGGATATAACGTAAGAGTAGCCACATAAGATGCATAGGCAAGGAATGTAGGAGGGGCATGGAGCTTCTCTGCCCTCTTGACATAGATGTCCCCTGGGGTACATAGTCACCCTGATTGAGAACTACTGCACTAGAGAACTATTCATGTAAATCTTGATATGTCTACTTGGTAAAAATATTATGGGATGGTCTTTTTAGAAACAACTTGGGGGCCCTGGCTGCTGGCTCAGTAGATAGGCACCAAGCCTGTGAATCCAAAGGTTGCAGGTTCGATTCCTAGTCAGGGCACATACCTAAGTTGCAAGCCAAGTCACTAGGCAAGTCCTTAGCTAGAGGCAGGTGAAAGGCAACCCATACATTAATGTTTCTTTCCCTTTCTTCCTTCCTCCCTGCCCTTCTCGATAAAAATAATGAATAAAATAAAAAAATTTTAAAAAAAGAGTAAAAACAGCATATCCTGGCCATGTCTCAGTTGGTTAGAGCATCGTCCCATACACCAAAAGGTTGCGGGTTCCATGCCTGGTCAGGGCACATATGTAGGTTGTAGGTTCAGTCCCTGGTCGGGTGCCGATGGAAAGCAACTGATTGATGTTTCTCTCTCACATTGGTGTCCCTCCCTCCCTCTTCCTTCTTCCTTCCCTCCTTCCCTTTCTGTCTGAAATCAGTAAATATGTCTTTGGGTGAGAATTAAAACAACATGGGAATGCTTATAAAAAGTAAGAAAGCAAACATTATATCAGCTACATAAAATTATGAATTCTGTGACAAGGGCATAAAAGAATATTGGAGAGTAGTTTTAAATTTTAATTAGTATTGTAGATGGCGTTTTCACCATTTTGTTAATACTGACATATAATGACTGCTCAGTTTTTTTAAAAAAAGAATTATGTGAGGCTTGACTTGGAGGAATGTTTTGTCCTTTCAGATGATGTGGTGCATGAACCTTCCTTTTCTGCAAAATAGTCCTTGGTGCCACTGTGAGAGAATCCTGAGTTACGTAGACCATACATAGACTCAGGGCTACATGACATTTTTATTCTTTTTCTCATATATTTAAAGTGCTTCCTCTCAGATTTCCATCAATGCAAGTGGATAATGATTGTAGCAACCTGTTATAACTGAAACATTGAGAGAACTCATAGGTAATGAATAGTACTCAGAATTACTCAGAAAAGGTTGGTAGGAAGTACAGAGTCATTTTCTGTTCAGTAAAATCAAATAAAGCCTACTTAATCTCGGTGAATTGTTATTGGATGTTTATTGGTTGGGGAAAAAAAGAAGCCTGAGAGCTGACTTTGTGCTTTCCTTGAGTAGATGGTGTTGAGTCTTAGTTGTGCTGTATAGGGATGAAGAGGAGTGTGAGTTAGGCACCTTTGGAAGAGGCAGAGTTTGCAGAGTGTGCAGGACTAGATTTACACATGAGTGAGTGAGCATTTTTCCACCCCATTTAACAATCAGAATGATTGCTGGGACATAGCATGTTGTGGGAATACTAGCTGGATCATCGTGGCTCCTTGTGGCCTCGTTATTGTTGTCATACTTTATGCCAGAGCTCACAAATTAGAGCAAAGCACTTGCTGTCTTGAGAGTGAGCTGTCAGAGCTGAGTTAATTGATGCTGGGGACAAGCCAGGGTTGAGCATTACCACACAAGGGAATGCATGGCTACATTCCTAAACTGGAGTCACACACAGAGCCAGAGTAATTTTTTAAGGCAGTATAAGAGTAGTTGATGTGGAAATTTTTAATTAGACTATAAAACTGAAATTAGAGACAGAAAAGTTGGGGAGATACTGGGATCAAGCCCTAGTAATTCTAGCCATCTTGGGAAGTAAGGCACCTGACAAGCCCCACTGACAACGGGCCAGCCTACTTACTCCCCATAGCCTGCAGGTAAACCCATGACAAGCCCCATGTCAGTGGAGTGTAGTTGAAACCCTTTTGAGGTGAAGGGAAATGTTGCTGGGGTTATAGAGGTTGGTTTACAAATGAGCTCTGTATGAAATCCCTTGGAACTTAGCAAATATTAACGCAAACAGTCTCCACTTTCTAGAGTAACTCCTGTTTGTTTGTTTGTTCTATTCTTTTCCAGAGTGCCTGAAATAGAGTTAAAGAATGCCAAAGGCTTGTCCAATGAAAGTGTTAACTTGTTAAAATCCCACCTAGATGAAGTGGCCAAAAAGCACTGTGGAGAGGTAAAATATGTTTAACTGGAATTATACGAGGACAGAGGACAGTAAATACCTCAACATGTTCACCAGTGTTTGCTTTCTGTCTTCTCTTTGGCTTAAAGGTTTTTCCATTGTACCTTAAATCCAATTTTGACTAGAATGTTTTGTTTCTTTTGACACCTACTATAGAGAACATTGCTATTTGTACTTCTTTAATTTACAGTGTTTATGGATTACAAATTGTAGAATGTATATTGTTAATGCTTAAGAATATTTCATATCAATCTGGCCGTAGTTTTTATACACTTTAGACCTGGAATCATGACTTGATCTTGATTTGAACCTTTATATCATTGGAAAATGTTTACAGACAAGTGATTTCTAACCAAACTTTGCTACTTCTCTTCTTTTCATATCACAAGAACTAATTGTTTCCCTTGTCAATAACTAGCAACATGCTTTAATCCTTCAATGTCTCTTCTCTACCCAAATACTTATAGTGCTAATTCTTTCTTAATCCTCCACGCATCAGAGTCTACCCAAGTTCTCCCTTGAGTGACGTGACTCTCTGGAGGACTGGACTAATCTTTATTTTTTCAATCTTCACCTGAGGACATGCTCATTGATTTTGGAGAGAAGGGAAAGGAAGGAGAGAAACATAGATGCTAGAACATTGATCAACTTGTTCATGATCTGATGCTCTGATGCTCTGTCTAGGAACCAAACCACAACCTAGGCAAGTGCCTTGACTGAGAAACAAACCTGCAACCCCTCAGTTTATGGGATAGCGCTCCAACAAACTGAGCTACACTGCCCAGGGCTATGTAGTAACTTCTTGTTGTTGTTTTTTAAAGGTTTTATTCATTATTTTTAGAGAAAAGGGCAGGGAGGGAGGAAGAAATGGGGAGATACATCAATGTGTGGTTGTCTTTCACCTCCTTCCAACTGCGGACCTGGCTGAAGACCTGGCTTGCAACCTGGTTAAGTGCCCTAATTGGGAATCGAACCAGTGACCTTTGGGTTTACTGGCTGGCATCAATCCACTGAGCCACCGGCCAGGGCTTGTAGTAACTTCTCAAGATGCTTCTTAGGTCAGACCAATTCCCTTTATGCATAATCGTCACTTTTATGTGAAAATAACTCAGTGTTTTTGCCCTGGCTGGATGGCTCAGTTGGTTGGAGCCTCATGCCCTACACCAAAGAAAGGTTGCAGGTTCGATCCCTGGTCTAGGCACATACCTAGGTTGTGGGTTCAAACCCAGGTTAGGGAGCATATGGGAGACAACAGTTCAGGGTTTCTCTCTCTTCCTTCCTATCTTTAAATTCAATAAACATATATTCTGGTGAGGATTAAAATATATATAATAATAAATAAATCAGTGTTTTGCCTAGGCAGCTCAGGCCTATCTGTTCCATCTTGTAAAAACTGAGATGTGTTAAGTTAAAACTAGCCGTAGGTCTCTGTTTCTATGTCAGACCTCCTGGTAAAGTGCCTGGACAGGTTGTCACTTGCATCCTCCAGCATAGTGAGTAACCATGTGAACCGTGAGGTGCTTTTTCGCCATCAAAATTTTGCCCCCCTTAAGTTGCTGTTACCATGAACTTCAGTGATTGTTGAAGTACAGCCAATAGTTATAAGACAGCCCAGACAAAACAGGACAAAACAAACATCCAGCCATGGGGATGACTCCAAAGTCCTGTCTAGTGTAAGGGGACTCTAATGTGATTTAGTAATGCTTTTGGGAAAAAAGGTTGCTGAACTTTTTATAATACAGTGTTATTAACTATAATTACTGTGTTGTATATTAGGTCCCTGGAAGTTATTCATCTTATAACTAGAAATTTATACCCTTTGATCAATATCTCTCCTATTACCCCACCCCCTGGTAACCACTATTCTAGCCTCTGTTTCTTTGAACTTAGCTTTTTTAGATTCCACATATAAGTGCTATTCCACATTAGTTGTCTTTTTCTGTCTTGACTTACTTCATTTAGCAAAATGCCCTCTAGGTCCAGCAGGATGTCCTTTCATGGCTGAATTTTATAAATATATCCCATCTTTATTCAATCATTTATTGTTGGGCACTTAGGTTGTTTCCATGTGTTAGCTATTATAAATAGTGCTGCAGTAACATGGGAGTGCAGATATCTCTTCAAAATTCTGTTTTCATTTCCTTTGGATATACTGATAAGTGGGATTGCTGCATGATATGGTAGTTCTAGTCTTGATTTTTTGAGAAACCTCCATACTGGTTTCCACAGTGGATGGACCAATTTACATTCCCACCAGCAGAGCACAAGGGATCCCTTTCTCCACATCCTTGCCAACAGTTGTTAATGTCTTTTTGATAATAGTCATTCTAAGAAGTATGAGGTAATACCTCATTAAAGTTTTGATTTGCATTTCCCTGATGATTAGCGATGTTGAGCATTTTTTCATATACCTGTTGGCCATTTGTATGTCATCTTTGGAAAAACGTCTGTTGAGTTTCCCTGCCATTATTATTATTTTCTTAATTGATTGATTTTAGGGGGAGAGAGGGTAGGGGAGAGAGAGAGAGAGAGAGAGGGAGAAGAAACATAGATTTGTTGTTCTACTTATTGTTGAATTCATAGGTTGATTCTTGTATGTGCCCTGACCAGGGATCAAAGCTGCAGTCTTGGTGTATCAGGACGATGCTCTAACCAACTGAGCCACCTGGTCAGAATTCTCTGCCCATTATTTTGTAAATCATGTTGTTTGCATTTTGGTTTTGAGTTGTGTGAGTTCTTTATAGACTTTGTATATAAACCTTTATCAGATACATGATTCACAAATATTTTCTCTTGTCTGTAGGTTGTCTTTTCATTTTGATAGCATCTTTTGCTGTGGAGAAGCTTTTTAATTTAATATAGTCTCACTTATTTACTTTTGCTTTTGCTGCCTTTTGAATTTTTTATTTTAAAATTATAAAATTACACTGTTTATTTTGAGTTAATTGTAGATTCGCATGCAGTTGTAAGAAATAATACTGAGAGATCCCATGTACCCTTTACTTAGTTTGCCCCAAAGGTAACATTTTGCAAAACTATAGTACAGTGTCTTAATCAGGATATTTGCATTGATAGTCAGATACAGAATAGTTCCATCACCACAAGGATCCCTCATGTTGTTCTTTTATAGCCACACTTTTTTACACGCACTTGCACCCTCTCATTGACACCTGACAACCACTAAGTCTATCCTCCAGTGCTGTCATTTTCTCATTTCAAGGAAATCCTATAAGTATAGTCATACAGTATGTAACCTTTGGGATTGGCTTTGTTTTAACTTAGAATAATTTTCTGTAGATTCAGACAGATTGTTGCATGTATCAATAGTTCAAAATTTTTATTCTGGAGTGGCATTCTACGGTATGGTATTTCATCGTACCACTATTTGTTTACCGTTCACCAGGTAAAAAAACATCTGAATTGTTTCCAATTTGGGATTACTAAACATAAAGCTGTTATCCAGCCTGCAAACCCCAAGTGTTACTGGTTCAATTTCCAGCCAGGGCACATAACCAGGTTGGAAGCCAGATCTCCAACCAGGTCCCCAGCTGGAGGGAGGTGAAAGGCAACCATACATTGATGGAAAAGTAATAATAATAAAGAAGTAAATAAAGCTGTTAGAAATATTCATGTATAGGTTTTTATGTGAACATAAGTTTTTATTTATCTGCATCAAGTGCCCAAGAGTGACACTGTGAATATAGGGTAGTTGCATGTTCAGTTTTTTAAGAAAGTGCCAAACTTTTTCAGATTAGTGGTACCACTGTATCGTCCCACCAGCAATGTGTGAATGATCCAGTTTCTTCACATCCTTGTCAGCTTTGATGTTTTCATTTTTTCACTTTTAACTCTTCAAATAGATGTTGTGATGCTCAATACTATGTGTGAACTTGTCTAGGCCACAGTACCCAGATATTTGTCCAAGCATTATTCTATATATTTTTGTGTAGGTATTTTTTTAGATGTGACTAACATTTAAATCTGTAGACTTTGACCTGGCTGGTGGTGCAGTGGATAAGGCACCCACCTTCGAACCCAAAGGTCTCTGGTTCGATTCCTCAGCCAGCACATGTAATCAGGTTGCAAGCCAGGTCTCCAGCCAGTTCCATAGCTGGAGGCAGGTGAAGGGCAACCATATATTGATGTCTCTCACTCTCTCTGCCTCATTCCCTTCCCCTCTCTCTAAAAGTAATAAATAAAACTTAAAGAAATAAGTCTACAGACTGAGCTAAGCCGATTACCCTCCATAATATGGGTACCATCTCATCCAGTCAGTTAAGGGCTTTAATAGAAAAAGACTG